>JANHFT010002074.1:40877-51902 GCA_032467955.1 Pseudoxenodon macrops
AAAAAGGCATTAAGAGTTGTTAACCTAATCTTGCGTAGTTTCTTCTCTGGTAATATTGAACTGCAAACTAGGGCATACAAAACTTTTGATAGATCAATTCTTGAATACAGCTCATCTGTCTGGAACCTGCACTGCATATTAGACATTAATACAATCAAACGAGTCCAGAGATATTTCATGAGAAGAGTCCTCTACTTTTCTGCTTGCAACAGAATACCTTATGCCACCCAACTTGAAATTTTGGGCTTAGACAATTTAGAACTTCGTCATCTTCAATCTGACCTCAGCGTAGTACATAAAATTATCTGCTACAATGTCCTTCCTGTCAATGAATACTTCAGTTTCAGTCAAAACAATACACAAACACACAGTAGATTCAAACTTATGGTAATCCACTCCAAACCTGATTGCATAAAATACGACTAAGTAACAGAGTGGTCAATGCCTGGAATGCACGACCTGACTGTGGTTTCTTCCACAAACCTCCAAAACTTTAACCTTAGAGTGTCTACTATAGATCTCACCCCATTCCTAAGAGGTCTTTAAGGGGCGTGCATAAGTGCACCAGCATGCCTACAGTCCCTGTCCTAATATTCCCTTTTATTTGTATCTATTTCTTGCATTCATAATTATGTTTATACTTACATTTGATATCTAATACATGCTTGATGAAATAAAATAAATAGATTAAATAAATAAATAAACAAACAAAGAAACAAACAAACATCTGAAGATCTGAACTCTGTTTCTCTACCCTGTCAAAGAAGTTGAGCTCCCTTATTGGGTAGCTTTTTCAGCCAGTGCCCAGAGATGAGAGAAAGTCCTCTCAGCAGGTTGCACTCTTCCTTGCTGTCTCTCCATTGACTCAGTTTGGAGGCGAGCAGAGAAAATTGCAAATGGTGGTTGCAACTGGTTGTAAGTAAAACAGTTATCAAATACACAGATAGTCATCTCATGACCATTGAGTGGAAGGATGCCATTATATTTACTATGGATGGAAATGCTTTATGGGCTGTTATCAGGGGTGAAATTCAAATTTTCCCCCTACCAGTTCTGTGGGCGTGGCTTTGTGGGCATAGCAGGGGAAGGATACTGCAAAATCCCCATTCCCTCCCCACTCCCGGGGGAAGGATATTGCAACATCTCTATTCCCATCCCACTCTGGGGCTAGCCAGAGGTGGTATTTCCCGGTTCTCCGAACTACTCAAAATTTCTGCTACTGGTTCTTCAAACCTGTCAGAACCTGCTGAATTTCACCCCTGGCTGTTTCACATCCTTTCCAAAACCATTGTAACTGTGAATCATCGCTACCTGTATCTATGCAACCTTAACCGGCTACCTTTTCATTGAAAATTTGCTACATAGCTTTTATGTATGCAGAGATTATTTTAAATGATAAAAACGTCTGTGCTGAAAGTAGTGATAAAGATCACTAACATTGTCACAAAATTAAAGTTAATAATTAGGAGACAGACAAGCATACATTTATTAAAGGCATTTACTTGAATAGCTTCACTTTTTAAAGCAAATTTTGTCTAATAAAGCAGGACAATTTTAATTTTGATATTTATACTCTTGTTTGTCTTGAGTATCAATTTAATTTGAAAGAACTATAGATCAGTTTGCTGAAAAAGTTCACATAACTAATTTACGGTAGTTTCCAGTTTTGCTGAGCTAATACAAAATGTTTGTTGCATTCATAATCACAGATGGAACATATGGCATAGACCTAATTTTAAAACATTGCAAGTAATATTTAACTGTATTTTGTTTCTTTTATTATGTTTTTATTGAATATTTTTTAAATCTAATTGTTTAGCTATGTAAAAGAAACTGAAAAATGTTTAGACATTGAATGTTTGAGATGCACTGTAAGAAATGGGAAGAAATTGAGAATTAAAAGGTTATTAATTTATTTTATTTGCATAGATTTAGGATGTGAAGTGAAATATCTTTGGACAAATCAGGCTATGTTTGGGATTTTTGTGTTTAAACAGTTTCAGAGATACCAAGTATTCTGCAGGTGTAGAAATCTTGGATAATTTTTTTTTGTTAGAGTATGGTATTCTTTCACTTGTTTAGTTAAAAGTAGTTACTCGGTATGTGTGAATATCCCATTTAAATTTACTCTAAATATCCATAGCATAATAAAATTCAGTGCTGTTTTTAAAAGTGAAAAATTAATGAAGTACGCGAGCATAGAAAAAAGTTTTTGGCTTTGCATCTTCGGTTTTAAAATGGTTTAAAATATTTGCACATTCCCCTTTGACAAAAAAGAGGTTTATTCTTTTCTTCTATTTCCAGTTTCACGTTAACTTTTCAAAGTCGGGAAGTGCAAGAAGATTTTGTCTGCATTTCACCATGACACAAATTGTACATGGGAAGCTAGAGGGCAAAACAAAACAGTTTCTTTGGTCCGTGTAATCTACCTAGGAAAGCAGTTTGTTGCCCTGGAGGCACTGTTGCTAAGGTCTGTGTGAGCTCTTCAGCACTGTAAGATTTTAGATACAAAACCCGACTGGTAATTAGTTATGAAGTGATCCTTTCCACAATTCTAAATGAAAAAAGGGAACTTTTGTCTTTTTCCTCAAGTGACTGAAAACACTCTAGAGTACTTTATTCCTTTAATCTAACAGATATATTATTTTTGTATCCCGAAGAGGCTGGAATGGATTATTGCATCTAGTCTTATATTGTCTGGATCAGTTGGTTGCCATTTTCCAATTTTTTCTTGGTTTAGGTTCAGCTGGCTTAAAAAAGAACATACATAATATTTTGGATGCTTACCTACATGAGGCGGCTTATATTTATCTTAACAAGACAATGAATACCATGCCATGTTAGATAATTCAACCATTTTTTATATTGCATTTTCATTTCTTGGACTTTTGAAGTACATATAGAGGCGGGAATGCTCTAATCAATAGGTGACATTTTTAACTGTATACAACAATATTGTTATAACTTCTGAGAGTATTCTGTTTATTTAGCATGGTATCAGTAAACCTTAAATTATTTAATCTTTTATAGCATATCTTTCTTTTCTGCATGTCAAACTGTGCACCTCTATGCTATTTTGCAAACTGTATCTTCTGCATGCTACCTGAAATGCTATATATATTTCCCAAGAGGAGTTGTAAGAAACAGAACAAAAGACTGCAAAAATGTAAGAGCCATAGAATTGTTTAGGTTTAGGAAGAAAGATTCTGCCATCAGGAGATTTTGTCTTGTACCTAATATCATAGAATTAAGAAGTGGGAAGGGACAATTAGATTATTATCTTTGCAAGAATCCAAAACTTAAAGTGTCCATTACAGGTGGCTGTCCAGCCTTTTCCTGAACACAACTACTGCGAGAGATTCTGCTATGTCTCCATGTAATAGGTTCCATTTTCCAATTCCTATGATTGTTAAGAATTTCTCTTTCTCTGTGTATTTTATCTCTTTCTTGCTTTGTATCCCATATACAATCCAGAGGAACATTATTCATATAGCTTAGTCTTTGAATGAATGTTGTAACCATCAATGGGTGTTCTTTCATCACACTGACTCTTAAAGAAGAAGGGCTACTAGGTTTGCTAATTAGCTGCTCAGAGTCATTCTGGAATCATATGGCTAAGAAAATGTATGAATGAATAAACAAACAAAACGTTCCCAATTAATTTCAGTGTGACACAGCTCTACATGAAAAGATAGTTACTATAGGTAAATATTGCCTAGGTTGTTAAAAATTGGTAACCAAATAGAGAGGCTAAAATAATCATTTAGGTTAATAACTATTGAAACATGCTATAACAATCTGGATGAGCTCTGCATCAATATGAGAATACAGTTGGGCATTGGGCATTAGAACTGTCAATCAGAGCATGCAGGGTATTCTTCCTTGTTTATATTCTGAGAGTTGGGTAGCATGGGTGGGAGGATGAGCCTGAAGAACGCCCAGAGGCTTAGCTCTAGGAAAATCTCCATCTGTTAGAGATATGAGTATCTGGCTGCATATTTCATGTTAGAAAGATGGCAAAAATTTATAGCCTGTAGATGCCTTGTAATATTAAGAAAATCTATTTGTAGCCCATTTTAAATTATTTACTAAAACTTAATTTGATTCCTGCTAACAGAGTGGGAGTGATGTTCCCTATGTTTCCTACTGTATATTCCATTTAGGCATCCTGCCTCATATGTAGAAATAAAGAAAATAAGTATGGATAATCCTCAGCTAGTGACCACTGGCATAGAGACTGTTCAAAGTTATGACAATGCTAAATGAAGAGAGTTAGGGATAGTCCTCAAAATTGTAGCCATTGCATCCCCAAGGTCATATAACCATGATTTGGGCACTTGGTAACCAGCACAAATTTATAAGTCACAAGATCCCAAGTCACTTGATTGCCATTGGTGACCTTCATTGCCAGCTTCTGACAAAGTCAGTGGGGAAGCAGGCAGAAAGTTGTAAGTTGTCATTGCGTAACATCACACTTAACAATTACAACCAGTATTACCAGAACTGCTATTCTAAGACAGCATAGCCAGGTGATTTTCTTTGCCTTATGACCATGGCACTTAGTGACGTAGTTACTGGTCCCAGTTTGTTGTTGTTAGTTGCAAAGTCGTATCCGACCCATTGTTACCCTATGGACAACATTCCTCCGGGCCTTCCTGTTCTCCACCATCGTCTGGAGTCCATTTAAGCTCAGGCCTCAGTGACTCCATCATTCTCTGTCGTTCCCTTCTTCTTTTGCCCTCAATCTTTCCCAGCATTAGGCTCTTCTCCAATGAGTCCTTCCTTCTTATTAGGTGGCCAAAGTATTTGAGTTTCATCTTCAGGATCTGGCGGCAAGCACAATATTCTGTTCTTGTAGAAACACATCCAGAATGTAAAAAAAAAGAAAAAAACCTGGGAAGAAACTTTTATCATATGAATATCCGATCCCAAGTTTCTTGTAAACTATATCATATTTAATATTTAAAATGCCAGAGTTCACATCAAAACTGGCAGTAAATCTTGCTCTCTGCACACTTAACTTCTTATGTGGCACTTGATAGAAAACTCTCAGATACATCTCAGCTAAATTAGGCTCTGTTGCACCTAAGAATGAAGCTGGAGATACATACAAATGATTTGCTCAGTGCAGTGCAAAGAAATCAATGCCTTCATTTATATCTGTGCAACAGAATTTAAATTCTAGGCTTTTTCCATGCCGCCATATTTGGCCAATATCTTGGTGGCAGTGAGAGACAGCTGGTAAATGTTTACAATAACATCTCTCTTTAGCCTGGGAACCTCTGGTTCCCGCTTCACCACCATTATACTTTACAGTCAGCAACAATATGAGGATTTGTCATTGTCATGACCTTTATATTGATCTCAGTGTGCTTATTATTACTTCAGCATGTTTGCGAACAAAATAACTCTTTGGTAACGGCTACAAGGTGGTTTATATCTGACTACCAAGAATATTATTTTTTAGAACATGTCTTTCCTTTTCAATTTTTCTTCTTTCAGTATTCTTTTCATTTAGTTTTTCCCTCCTTAATACGTGTCAGGACAAGCTGAGTTCATGTATGACTGCTACTAGTTATAAAACTACCTAGGAAACAAGTACTTTTCATACAATTGTAGTTTCAACATTGTTTGTGAGGCAGTATAGCAATAGTCTTTTTGATATACTTTTTTTTGTTCTATAGTGGCCTTTAATGAAAAAAAAGAGCAATTTTATTCTAATTATTTCTTTGCAATTTCCTTTTAAACCTCAGGCAGTTAAAAATTTAAGAATGCTTTTTTTTAAGAAAAATGGTTTCCTATCCTGTTGTGGTGATTCTCTTGAGAATGTACTGGTATATTTTCAAGTATTTGGATTTTAAATTGTTAGTAGCTATTTTAAAATTTATAAAACTAGTACTTTTTAAAGCTTTAGTTATTAATAATATAACTCAGTGCAAAATAACTCATCAAAAATATTATTATATGAATCCTATTAAATACTATAATGGAGATCTGGGAATGAAATCAATATATGTGCATCATGTGTGTGTCTGTGTCTGTGTAGGCGTATAAGGTAAATCAATTAATGGCAGTAGTAAGCCTTTGGATCCTTCTAGAGCAGTGGTGTCAAACCCGTGACGACACGTTGTCATCACGTGATGTATTATCTGTTTATTCTCTAGGTCCAGCTAAAGCAACAACGTCCAGGGCCTATTCAGGGAGGACAATAAAATTGTGGAATTCTCTATCCCTGGTGGAGTTGATGTCCTCACTGGCTGATTTTAATACAAATGTAAATAACTTGCCTGTATAAGCAAGCATTCCCTAATCTTACAAAGTCTTATTTTTTATGTATACCTTCATTCTCATACTATTCATTTATTTTATTGATGCCATTTTAACTGAAGTTACTTGCTGCTTAATGCTATTTATTTTTATGCAAACCTTCATGGGCTAGCTTGCCAGGAATGCATAAACATAAATTTAGCTATCTCTCTTTGCAAGATACCACAAACAGAAACAAGAAAGTCAGAGGTTATGCCATGCTATATTTGTAATTAGTTTTGGATTGTTGAGCACTGCAACTTGATACATTTTTTTCTGAGTGCATGGATTTCACAAGGCAATTGAGACAGCAAGGAAAGTGGGGGGGGGGAGAACTGCTTTGTGGCAGAAATGTACAGTTAGAATTGTGAGAGATGGCTTTGGAGATCAAGCAAAGTCTGGATCAAATGCATGGATTGTGCTGAGTACCTAGACAGAGAGAGTACAGTAGCTGGTGCTAGTCTCAAAGGAAATTGTAGGTCTTAAATCATCAAATGTAATGACTTTGGAGTTTTTGAAGTTATATGGTGGATGGACCATGGCAAAGTTCTTGGTATTTCATCTTTAGAAATCAAAAGAAACGTCAAGGTGGTTTTTAGATATTAGATTCATTTAGAGTTCTTACTGTCTCTGGGTAAGCTGGCAAGCTAGAGTTCCACACCCAAAGCTGGATTGCTGTCAGAACTTTCTTTCAGAGGTAAGACACTGTCCTGATGGCCTTTGTGTTCTACCACAATGTTTGCTATTACAACCTGCTCCTGAGTGTTGTCCAAGGTAGTCTGGCTTGATTCAAGGCAGACTTCCCAGTCACTGTTCTTCCTTTCCAGGTTTCTTCTTAAGGAGACTATATTGCTGCTTCAGGCAGCCCAAGATCCATCTATGCATCTACTACTTCTTGTAACAGGACACTGTCTTGTGGCTGAGAGGCTACTAAGCTTGGACTGCTTGGAACAAACATACAGTCTTATGAGACACATTCATGCAAGTAGAAAGGCTCTAGAAGGACAGCCCCAGGGCCTAGATTTTTACATTGGCACTGCAATAAAGGTCAGCTACATCCAAGCCTAATGGAACCTAATCTATTTGTCCAGGAAATCTCATTCCACTGTTGCAGAATAGCAATAACAATAGCACTTAGACATATACCGCTTCATAGTGTTTTACAGCCTTCTCTAACTGAATCCTTAGTTTATAGACTGAAGCTGCTGATACCTCACTGTAGCAAAATCTGGAAAGAAAATAAGGTGTGTTTACCTAATTTACACGATGAAAGAAAACAAGTTAATCTATTGCTGAGTTCTGTACTCACAAAGTAATGCAGCTGAATGACAGTTTCACCATTTACCCAGTTACTGTACATTACAAATGCACCACAACTTCGGTCTGTATTTCATTACAATAGTAAAATCTTCAGTGGATCCTTGGGTGGGTAAATTTATATAGTATAATACAAGACCAGCAAAATCTTATTGAAAATAGGGGAGATATTTTATAATTGGCAAAAAAAAAAAATACTGCCAGCTTTGTACAATTAAAGGTACATGAACGTTCTGAGATGCTTTCTGGCACTGCTTCTATTTGATCCAGAAGTTCTATTTGAAGTTCTATTTCATCTATTGAAAGGTTGCTGGGAAAGAACAGGATCACCTGTAAGTGCCAAGATCTGACTTTGAAATGATACTTTTTTTTGCTGTACCTCTGCTCTACTTAATTGCATGATTTCCCAACATTTAGTTGGAAATAAAAAGATGAGAGACAGAAAAAAAGAAAAGGGGGATATGGGTTTTTCTAAACATCTCATACAATGTTTTCGTTTAGAATCATCGGAATGTTTTGAAAGCTGTATTGCGTGACCTTGTTTTGTTTTTTTGTTTTTTTCCCCCTCAGTGAAACCCAAAGGATTTTGTTGGTATTATTGTTGTTATTTCTGAAATGTGCTAAGTAGCACATTTAAAATGATGAAAGCTGTGGTTGTAATTTACCCCTTATTTTTCTTTTGGGGAGTGGGATTGCAAAGGATGTTTATGTGGGTTACCCAAAAACATATTTCAGTTTTTGTCCTTATAGAAAATATGATCAAACAGTGAAAGACCTTCCAGCAAGCTTCATTTCTGTGTTTCCAGTTTTTCTCCAAGGAATCTCTATAATTAGTTCCTTTTCTGTGTGCAGAGAAAGTCTTTCCCTGGAGCTTTAAATGTACTGCATGTTACATTATCCTATGCAACAAGATTAGGCTGCACTCACTGTTAGCATAACACAAATGTAGCAGCTTATTAAAACAGTACATAATATAATTTTATCTCTTAAGAAGCACAAGTTAATTGATGGTTATCTTGATGGTTATCATTGGCCTAATTGCAGACAAGACAGCGTGGAGCTTTTATGTGCTCCACAGGAGAGCTTAAAAAGTAGAAGGAATAATGCAGTCTGCTCTCAGTTTTACATTTAATTGGTTTGCTTTCTGTGATAAGTCTACATTGGGTTCAGAGCTGAGATGGTATTGAAGGTTATTTGACCACTAATCATGTGAGATTTGCCTGGATTTGTTTTAGTGCACCTCTTTACCCTTTCTGTTTGTAAGCAGACAGTCATGCAAGTTGTGAATTGACTGTTTTCTCTTATTATACAATGTAATATTCTTAAAGGCATGATAGTTACACCCTGATCTATATTTCTGATCAAGGGCCTTGGTGTTATGTCTGGCTAGCAAAGCAGCCATCATCACCTGAATTTGGGACCTCTTGGGCCCCAAACTAGCATGAGATTATTCAGCTAAGCACAAACAACATTCCCACCTACATAACTGTTTGTTCTGTCTTGTTGTCCAATGCATCATACATAAACAGTTAAAGATGACATGCCCTGCAATTGAAAAAACAAATCTGATATATAGAAGGCAGATTCTATTGCTCATCACCTCATATTTGTCTGCTTTCAATCTTATCTTTCAATTCTGAAAGAAAGGGGAGAAATGGTGGTTAGATTATCTTTCTGCATCCCATCACAAACTGCAAAGCTATCTGTGGTTGTAGAAACACGGGGAGAGAATGTACCACCAAAGCACTAGATGAAGCAAAAACAGCCGGTTTGCTTTTACTTTGAACACAATTCAACCTTAATATTATGAATCTAATAAATAGAAACCAGAACTAATGACATACTTTAAAGAGCTAATGCCCTGCTGAATATAGGCTCCAGACTTCAGAGATAAGAAACAGAAGTAAAGAGACTCGCCTCAATATATTTATGATTGAATTATAATACAATAATGAAAAATGGGTGTGACTGTTTTGCCAAGTATTAGCAGCAAGAGTGGCATTAACTAAGCACAGTATTCACTGCCCAGTTTTTTCCAGATGTAATTCTTGTTTCACATGGCAATGCATTTTTTTGTTCTTGTTGGTGACTGATTTGATATACAGTCATCCTTGGTCATTCAAGTGTGTGGTGAGCTTGTTTCTTGGTGTAAACAGATAACAGCTAAAGATGAGGTGACATGAGTGACATTTTCCATTACATAGTTCTGGAGTATCATTTACAAGGGAACATTTGGCTTCATTTAAAGAACTCCTGTGGATTTTTCTTTTGATACGAAGAATACTACTATGTGGCATTTGCTGATGAATTATCCTTCATGACAGTGAAAATAACTTGCTGTCGGTTGTCATTAATAATGTGCTGTTACACCTTGTACAATTATATGGTGCTATGTAATGAAAGATGGTTAAAATGTAAAGCAAAACATACAAAGGCTTTTCTATAATCTTTGGTTAAGTGCTCATGGTTAAATGTTACAGAGAACAATGCTTAAGAAAACGTTTCGTATTTGCTTTGCCATGTATAATTCATATTTTACTTTTTAAGATACTCTGCTGGCTTTGTATCAGTGTCTAATTAAAAAAAAAAGGTACAGTGTGCACTGAGGCTGAAACTCATATTAGTTGTGGCAGCTGGAGTAGTATTAAGTTTTGAAGAGAAACATTTTCCTAGCCAATGAGCAGCAGAGTGAGTTCTTCTAATTTGACCCTGACCTTGCATATAGGGTTAGATTTTGTTAAAGGTGAGTATTGTTTTAGTGCCTTGGGAAAAGCTGGTATTCCCAATTGAAGGGAATAAAGCTTTCCCTATTTTCAGTGGTCCCATAGGTACATAGCAATTATAGCGGATGGTCACTATTTAAGGTTTACTTTTCTAGTTAAATGGAGAGTATATCATTTGGATGGATGGATGGATTGGATAGGATAGATCCCTTCACATGCAAAATTCATAAAATCCACAAGGGGGAAATATTTTTTCTTATTTATGTAATAATTGTATTCAATATTACAATTAAAAAAATAAAAACTAATACAAAGTTAAAAAAATGGAAGAAAAACAGAAAGTACAGAAAAGAAGAAAAATAGAAAAAGAAAAAAGAAAGAAAAAAATTGAAATAGTGAAGAAAAGAAATATAAAAAAATGATTCCTCCCTTCATCGCAAGAAGAATAAACAATTGTAGTAACTTATCATGTTCCCTTAAAACACAACAAATTATCTCCTTCCTATATTCCATCTCTTATCTACATACAAATTCTTAAAACCTTGTTGTTCAGTCCTGCTCAGTAAAAGTCCATTAGAAAAACAAAAAAGAAAGAAAAAATAGAAATAGTGAAGAAAAGAAATATAAAAAAATGATTCCTCCCTTCATCGCAAGAAGAATAAACAATTGTAGTAACTTA
>JANHFT010002074.1:113232-136768 GCA_032467955.1 Pseudoxenodon macrops
GTCCTAATATTCCCTTTTATTCGTATCCATTTCATGTATTCATAATCATGTTTATACCTATATATGTTATCTAATACATGCTTAATGAAATAAATAAATAAATTAATTAATAAAGAAGAGAAGAGAAAAGACCAGAACTTTTATTGTCATTTATTTCTGTGAGTACACTAGCACACATTAAAAATGAAATTCTGTTGCTCTCAAAAGTATACGCATACATAACACACATATAGATATGTTACATGCATAACACCCTAACTTATAAATACATATCAATATTAATCACTGTCCATCTTGAATACATAGCAGAAAGAGAAGCTTGACAGTTCATAAGGGTGATACTGTATGGAACAAAACTGTTCCTGAATCTAGATGTTCTGCTTTGGATAACACAGAGCCTCCTTCCAGAAGGTAACAAGGAAAACAGGTCGTGAAGAGGATGTGTAGTGTCCCAGGCAATCCTGCAGACTCTGCTCAACCATTGCCTATGTGCTATGTCCTGGATAGAAGAAAATGAACTACCAATTATCTTTTCTGCCATCCTCACCACTATCTGCACCGTCTTCCAAATCAGATAGTAATGCCATATGACAGGATGCTCTCGATCATCCCTCTATAGAAAGTGGTAAGGATGGGGAAGAAGATACACTTTTCTCATGCGACACAGAAAATGCAGGTGAAATCATTTTCCTTTTCCTTCCTGATTATTTCTAAAACTCTGTCTTTAAGTCAGCCCACTTGTGCTCTCTCCTTTTTCTTTTCCAAGAACCTTGCCTGTGAGGCCCAAACTATCACTGTTTGCTTTTCTCAGCAATACTAAAGCTTTCAAAATAGCAGAAAGCATTTGTTTGGATGGCTGCAGAAAAGTATGGATATGTGATGAGTTATCATAAAGTTATAATACCAGTGTATCACACAAAATGTTAATATTGCTACTAGGTTATGGTATAACAAAGATATGTTGGGAGGGGAAGGAATCTAAACACAAAACTACATTTTTGGAGGGGACATTGAAATATATATATATATATAAAATACAAAGGCAAAGTTTTGGTCAGATGTTTCGGCCTTCAATTTAATTCAATTTCAGGATTAAAATAAAGCTTTTTAGTGATGACATCATTAATGTAAGTTTACAGCCAGATTTGGATTTCTCTTTCCAGCTTGGAATATTCAAAGATCATCAATCCCATAGACTTTTTATAAGCAAAACTTTCTGGTTTCTGACATAGCAGAGAGCAAAAATATGCCAATGTGACAGGCTCATATTAACACCTTTAATAATAATTCTGAGTGATTCACTGAGTACAAAATAGAGCTAATTTTTTTCCAGAGGTACCGCTAAAGGAAATGCATAATGCCCACTTCACATGCTGCCTGCAGATTTGATCTTCAAGTGTAGCATTTATTTTCGGGTTATTATTGATGTAGACGAGAATTCTTAAGCAAATCCTGAACAGGTTCACAGACCATTTAAAGAACCACCAGTTCTGACAAAACGAAGTGGAAAAATGTGCAACATTATAGAAATCCGATTAAACGTTCTGCTGTTTTATATGGGAGATAAGCATCTATTATAACCACTACATGGCAAATTTTCCATGTTAAATATTTTTTCACACTAACCTTTAATGATTGCTTCTTCTCCTAGTAATATGGTTAAAGTAACTGGTCATCTTTATGTTATTTTTCTTAAAGGTTTATATCTAATAATTTTTATTATATCCTAACAAATTGATTTTAACCTTTTAACGATCTATCCACAGAAGAATTTTTTAAATGTCTCAGTAATTTTGCTTGCCTTGTCCGCACTTTCTCCAGTATGATCAGAATTCAATACATTAATTTCAGGACTTAGTAAATAATATTTTGCTTCTACTTCATACAATAGAATACTGTAATTTATTACAGATCTCACTTTCTATCTTTAAAATTGGGAGAAGCATGACCCACCCAGGCAAATAATTTAAGTATGAGTTTGTTCCCTAATTTTTCAAAAACACAATTATTCAAAAAAATTAAATTAAGAATATAATATTTATATAGGAACTATACAATTATATAAACAATTTTAGATTCATAAATCAAATCAGTTTCACAAAATAATGTAAAAGTTGAGGATACCAGTGAATCTTCTCAGAGAAAACTACAGAATAGTTTGTGAAATCAGAGCTGTGGAGATGGAAGAGGCCACAATGTTCATCCAGTCTGGGGTGGGTGGGGGAGGAGGTCTGCAACCTTAAAACACTCAAAGAGCCACTCGAACCTGTTTACCACAGAAAAGAAAACACTGGGTGCCACAAAACATGAATGGGCATGGCCAACTCAATATCACTCCCACTCAGTGACATGACCTGCCCCAGCCACGCCTACCCGGGTTTTGTGGCTCTCTGTCTCCTGTTTTTCTTTTTCTCTCCCTTCCTCTCTCCCTTTCTTTCTCTCCCCTTCTCTCTCAATTTTCCCCTCTTTTCCCACTCTCTTTTCTCTCTCCCTTCTCCCTATTTTTTTCTCTTTTTCCTCTTTCTCTTCATCATTTTTTCATTTCTCTTTTTCTCCCCTTTTCTCCCACATTTTTCTTTTTCTCTCCCTTTCATTTGTTTTCCCCTCTTATCTCTTCCTCTTTCCCTTTCCTTCTCCCCCTTCTCTGTTTCCTCTTTTCCTTCTCTCATTCTTTCCATTCAGTTCTCTCTCCCTCTCTCTCATTTATTCCTCCCTCTTTTTCCTCTCTCTCATTCTCTCACTCCATCATTTTCTAATTTCTCTCTTTCTTTTTTTCTTCTTCTCTTTCTTTTTCTCGCCTTTTGTCTCTCTCATCCCTCTCTCTTTCTCTCACTCTTTTCCTTAACAAGGGCAACTTTACAACCTGTGGACTTCCGGCTCAGGAATTCTGGAAGTTGAAGTCCACAGGTCATAAGCTAGCCATAGATGACCTTCCCTGCCTTAGCAGTACACATGCAAGACCATTGTAAATATGTATTGGTTACATAATAGGGGGAAAATCACATTTTCCCTATCCTGCCAATCTGGTAAAAATAACAAATATAGTGTATATTTGTATATTGTATAATATATAATAGCTCTTTTGTTTTGATGTTGCTGCTTAAGGATTACCTTTAAGTGTGCAAACATATTATTCAAGGTTGTTCAAGCAGTATTTACCTTTTATCATTCTGATGTCATTTTTCATCTGCTTTTTGATCCTTTGAATCAAGCACTGGAAGAAGCTGAAAGAAAATTGTATTTTATAAGATGTGGTTTATCTGGAAATGATTACAAATTGCCAAAGAGAAATCAAATTTTCTTTTTCTTTTTACAAAAATGTCTGGTTTTACTGTGTATTCTGTTCTTGAAATGTACAGTTTGACAGTAATTTTTCAGAAAAGAAACTATGTTTTATAATGAAGTTGAAGGTGATATTAGCTTTTATATGAGATTTGGCAGGGAAAATCAGTTGTGCACTGTGCACTCTTCTATGTATATAAATCTTACAACATTCTTGTCTATAGGAGTGAATTGCTTTGGCTTTTAAAGGTTGCTTTTACAAAATAATACTACTTCCAAAGTAGTAAACTATAGCAGCATTAACTTTTTCAAGTTCTTCAGAATGAAACATTCTTCACTGTTATTTTATGGTTTTCCAAAGACTAAGAATGTTATGATCATTCTAGTAGGTAACAGACTACTGTATCATTACAGGAAGTCAGTTCTTTATAAATTCATTTATCAAGTCTCTGCATCCTCAGAGCTTTTCTTTTCTTATTTTTCTGGGAATTAAATTTAGTTATAGTGGTTATGTGGTAATATTGCTTTCTTCCATACATCATTTTCTCATATTTGGGGAAAGATTTTATTCAGTCAAATAAAAAAGTGATTTTTCTGGCAATGCAGTCAAAATGCAATCTCCAAATATCTGTATGATTGATGTGAATTCCATTTCTAATATCTAGTAAAGATGTATGCAAAACTTTAAAGAAAATTCTGACTTACTAGTGAGTTCCAGCAATCATGTTTTTTCTACTTTATATGTTGCCTCCATAGGCATCCTTTAAATATTTATTTCAAAAGGCCAAATATGATTTTTATATTTTATGTACATTTTTAATAAAATGAATATATTTTATACTTTTCTACAAAAAGCAAGGCAAGGGAAGGTATGATACAATCGTTTTATATACCTGTTTTTATTTGGAATGATCAAAGCAGTCCTGATTTTCTTTAAAATCTGTGCCAATAGTAAACTAACAGGCTAAAAATATTCAACATTTTAAATTATATTACATTACATTTACATGTTCTTTTTCCAATTTCTGGTGGGAAATACTTTGGAGCTGTGGCCTATTTGCTCTATTTTCATTAAAGTTTTGGAAAGAGCACAATCCTGGACTAAATTACATTCATTTTGATATTATTGGTCAATATGCAAAGTAATCAGAGGTGGTATTCAGCCATCTAACAAGTTTTGGAGAACCAGTAGTGGAAATTTTCAGTAGTTCAGAGAAGCGGCAAATACCAGCTCTGGCTGCTCTAGGACCTGAAACCTAAGACATGCCACAATGTTTTCAATGACATGCCATTGTTCACCAACACCCAACAATTAATCTTGAAAGCATGATCTGTGCTCACATGATTTTGAAGTGTGAGGAGGAATTGGGTGGGCTCTTGTGCAGCTTCTGGACCCTCTGGAAGTCACAAGAAAGGACCGTGCCCTTACACAGCTTCCAGAGTGTGGTTTGTGTAGTCTTTTGAAGCGGCAGAGGCCACAGGAAACCATTCTTGGAAGCCACTTCAAGAACAAAGGCTTTGTGTCACTCTAGCAGCCTCAAGTAGGCTGGAGGGGTCTGTCAATAGAAAGAGAGCAACAGCTAAAAGTAAGCAGCATATGGCAGGTCCTGAGGAGGACTGGGCGATGGGAGCAATGGCTCAATTCCCCAAGGCTCATACACCTTGGGAAATGGCATGAGGACTGAAGTCAAGGCTCAGGCCCCCGCTTCAGGCCTAGCCATTGTGTTGTTGCTCAGGATGGTCTAGATGGTGGGAAGGAGATAAAGATTTTTTTACAGGTAGTCCTTGACTTACAACAGTTCATTTCGTGACCGTTCGAAGTAACAACGGCACTGAAAAAAGTGACTTATGGCCACCATTGCAGCATCCCCGTGGTCACGTGATCAAAATCCTGATGCTTGGCAACTGACTCACATTTATAACGGTTGCACTATCCCAGGAACATGTGATCACCTTTTGCTACTGTCTGATAAGCAAAGTCAATGCAGAAGCCAGATTCATTGAACAACTGTGCTATTAATTTAACAACTGCAGTGATTCACTTAACAAATGTGGCAAGAAAATTCATAAAATGGGGCAAATCTCCCTTAATAAATTTCTCACTTCACGACATAAATTTTGGGCTCAGTTGTGGTCATAAGTCGAGTACTACCTGTACTCTTTTGTTCAAAAAGTGACATGACGCATCCACAGTCAAGCATTTTCCAAATTTTTGACACACCAACCTAAAATATTTGCCATCATTGCCCTAGAGGCAAATTTTACATTTGTGTATATTTTTCTCAATGAGGATTGGCAGTCAGCCAATGATTTTACTTTAATCTGCCAGGCATCTTTTCCAGTCTTTCCTGACCCAAATCTTATCAGTTTTGGGGTATTGTGCATAAGAACCATCGTCCAGTTCATACAGTACATGGGATACCGTTGGCTTAACTTGCATTCAGCAATTTCTTCACCCAACTTCTATAATCAGAATGTGATTCAAAAAATGATATTAAGAATGTTAACATATCTATTATTATAATTATGGATTTACTAGCATATGTTCGCATATGAAAGCTACTTTAAAGCATATGTGTCTTGTATTTGTTTTCATTAGGCATAGAAATAAAGGAAGCAAATGTGCAGAACAATTTAATTGGTAATTACATTTGATAGGAAATTACAGTGACTTAATTAAGTAAAATATGGCTGATATGCAGTGCCGGCATATCTCCCAAAATGAAATGAAATGAAATAGAGTAAATTATGGATATCCTTGCTTGACAGGTATCAAAAGTGTGTATGTGTATTTCTTGATTCCAAATATAAAGTAAACTAATGTGAAATGTTGAAATTTTATTAGTATACTGATACTAATTTCAATGGTCTATATACTATGAAAAGAAAATTATAAGAAAATAGACACAATGCATATAAAATAATTAAAAATCTTTGCATTTTGTATAAACTATTGTTGTCCTTCTCAGAAGTAATGAACTGTTTTATGATAACAGCTTATTTAAATTGCTGGAAACAATGTAGAAATATGACCTTTAAAATCATATCACATGTTTATTTGCTTAAAACAGTATCTTTATTTCTGCTCTGTTTAACAAATATCAAATTGCTACATTCTTTTACTATTCCAGTATTTGAAATACATAAAGCCAAAATACATAAAAGAAAAAATATTTGTAGGAATAATTGTACACTTAAAAATGTATAAATAATGTATATTAATTGGCAAATTGTAGCCTTCTATGTTAAAGTTAAAAAAATATATAGAAAAGATATTTTAATATGTAATGGAACCAGTGTTTCAAATCTTTTAAAATTGGATTTTATTTATGCTACAACCACTCTGCTCTCGCGTTTTTTTATTCTTAATAGCTGCCTTGAAAGTATGCATGAGTAGGATTGCAGCTTTTGTGACCTTTTTAAAATTCAACTTTTAAATCGTATGACTGACTGGGATGTTTAAAGTTGTTGCCACATTATAAAGATCTTGAAGCTACAGCACTAAATCATAATATCAGTTAATGAAAAGTGTTGGAATTATTGGGGGGGAGCAGGGAAGGGTCAAACTCAGTACATACTTAAACTGTGTGAACTTTTGTGTTCTTAAATATGTCCTTGTCACATTATTTATTTAATACAGCTTTATATTAGTAAATAACCCTAATGAATATATATCATTTTTTACTATTGTCAGATTACATTTTCACCTTTGTGAATCATGATAGCATAGCAATAATTTCATTCATCCATATCTTTAGTTAATGATGACTACTATTATAAGTAAAATGTCAACTCACGAAGCATTCCTGCCCTGCCCTTGAATTGCAATAGGCAGGGGCATGGGAAAACCGAGTCTCGCAGCTGCATCAAGGAACTTGTATTTCAGTCAAAATAAAGCACATTCCAGCAGCATTGTCAAGGTCATCTCCAGGGATACCCACAGTGGATGGAGGGAGTGACTTCTACAACCCGCGGAATTGCTTCATTGGGGAATGTTGACACACTTTGGGAGGAGGGGGAAACAGGATCAGAGGCAAGGCATGAATTAAGTGACGTCAGAGGTGACTTCACTTTGATCATGCCGACATGAAGTTCCTAATAAATAATAGGATTTCCTCTAAAGCTTGGCTTGAGGCTCATGATATACTTAGGGCATCGGTCGGAACCCTGACATAAAGGTTATGTTGAGTGAATTAAGTGAACAGGGTTTTTAGTATGGATACTTTATGCACTCAGGGATACATACTTTTTTAAAACCACATTGTCACTAAAATATGGTTAATATTGCCGTAATAATGAATAACTTCATTGATTTAACATTGATGGAACAATATATATGGGAAAATGATACACTTAAACAAGTAAATTAGTATCCTGTTATCAAGAACACTGGGTTTTATTGTTACTTGTGTTATCTGAAGATAAAATGTATTAACTAATGAGTTGGTATAATAAATTTAAAAGATATAGGGGATTCTAATTGTACATATTATTATTTAGCAGTTTTCTCTTACTATTGGTACAAAATGTAGAGGAAGATGTCTGTCATTGAATTATGATAGTCATTTTAATTTTTTTAATCCTTCAGCAAAAGCCCTTTATCAACAATTTGCAAACTGAATAAAATATTTTGATTTGAATGTGGCATGAAGGAGTAACATGGAAATGGGGAAAAGAAATAGTTTATCCTCTGATTAATTTTAAGCATTCACATAGGATTATTCTGGGAACTGTCTATAAATGTAAAGCCTTGGAGAAACAAGACAATGTAAATACCCTGCTTGAATTGTCATTAAAATTAATTTAGAGAAAGTTTCTACTTATATGAAAAAGGCAAAAACCTAACATAGAAAAAAAAATTAGTTTATGAATGCCCCTACTATTCACTTTATGAATAACAAATATAACAGAAACCTTCATTTCCCAGGTTCTCAAAGTCTTTACATTTTTGAAAGCGAAAGAAATGTCTGGGAACTAAGTCATAACAAGCTTAATTTTCTCCTTTTGATTGGTTGTTAGATGCCTAGGTGAATTTTTTTTGATGTAGTTGTATGTTTGCATACAAATTACCATTTGATAAAATTACCATTTGATAGCCTTTCTGGTAGTTTCTCATCAGAAATTATTTTCTTTAAAGGGCATAGTATAAAGAAAAATCACCAGATCCCTAGTTTAAGTGGTTCCTCAACAAACCTTTTGAGTAATTGAAAGCAGTCTCATGGGGCTTCTAATTTATGTGTAGGCAACCTAAAAAATATTTTCTCCTATTTTGTGAATAATGATAATCCTGCTGAAGTTGCTATGCTTAATTTACAGGCATTTTGCATTGTATAACTGATGCATACAGAGCGAGAGAGAGAGAGACACACACACACACACAGAGAGAGAGAGAGACACAGACACACACACACACACACACACACACACACACACACACAGAGATTTTCTGGTGAGAAAAATGACTGGAAACAAAGTTATCTGTTAATTATTTACAGTCCCTAACAGAGATTTACAAATTAGCTCAATACACTTTGACTTTAATTCATCAATGATTTAGAGTGTTTTCTATTCAATTTTAAAAAGGAGAGAGAGGGAGAGAAAGACAGACAGAGGAATGAAATCTTCTCTATGGAATCTGAACAGTGATCCCATGTCTCCCTCAATTTTATTTTATCCAGATTGCATATTACAACTTTCTCCAGCTTCTCCTTCTGGGGCATATGCTAAATTTCCTGTACTATCTCTGTTACCATTGTTGTACATATATTAAATTAGAAGTATTTTTTCTGGAACTAAAAACTTGTATGCCCTTGATTTCTCTTCTTAAATGTAATAACTTACATTTCTTCCTGTTAAAGGGTAACTTGTTCCTCTAAACTAAGTCTTCCAACTTGTAAATATTAAAGTGAAATCTTAATCCATCATCTTGGGTGTGGGCCAATGGCTATTGATCTCTAATACCAGTAGAGCTATCAAAGCTGACTCCCAGAACACAATTAGCTAAACAGTTATGGACCAATCTTACTGTCATTCAAATGAATTCTTAGTATCTTCTCAATGGGAATTTCACATGGAAACTTTTGAAATTATGGTAGGCTATATATCCGACCATTCTCCTTGTCCACTGAAGTCATTATCTTGTCAAAGAAGGAAATGGGATTTTTTTTCTTCTGACCTATTATTGACAAAGCCATGCAGAAAAAAGGGGAATAGAGTATAGAACTAGCATGGTTCTCCATATAAAGCATTTTGTTAGCTTTCAAATTTTATTTTTAAGACAATGGAATTATTTAACCTAAATCTGAGCTATAATCTATGGCAGTTGTTTATATTTGATTCTGAAGATGGCATTTAATTTTGTTGTACGAGGTGCAACGATAATAAAGTAAACTTAACCCTGAGATCTCTTGGAATTGTTTTGCACTCAGTAATTTACAAAGTGGGGAGATAACAATAGTTACACAATGTTGAATTTCAGAATTCAGAAACAGAATGGCTGAATAACTTTAAACAGTGAATCAGAACATTTTGACAAGCCTAGAGTTCTGCTAGCATTCAGATTGGAATCTACAGGTGACCTATTTCTATAGTAGTTTGCGAAAAATCCTGTTAATTTTCATCCCTTCCTTGTTTGCTTTCTGAATAATGTCTAGAGTGTCCTTTCAGTAATCAATCATACAGTTTTCAAACTCAAGGAAAGCTTACACTGAAATTTGACAGTGACGTTGGTGGATCTTCCTTCCGCTGTCCTTACCACTTTCTATAGAGGGACAATTGAGAACATCCTATCATATGGCATTACTATCTGTTTTGGAAGCATTGCTGCTTCAGACAGGAAGACGGTACAGAGAGTGGTGAGGATGGCAGAAAAGATAATTGATGGTCCATTTTCCTCTATCCAGGGCAGAGCATATAAGCAGTGGTCTGCAGAATTGTCTGGGACACTACACATCCTCTTCATGACCTGTTTTCCTTGTTACCTTCTGAGTGGAGGCTTCACGGTATCCAAAGCAGAACATCTAGATTTAGTCACAGTTTTGTTCCATATAGCATCAACCTTGTGAACTCTTAAGTTTCCTCTTTCCATTATGTATTCAAAAAAGACAGTGATTAATATAAATATATGTATGGTGCAGAAATATATTTATGTATGTATATGGCATATATAGATATATATATACATTTCCTCTTGATAGCAGGCAACAGAGTTCCATTTTTAATATGGGCCAGTGTGCTCACAGTAAAAAAAATAACAATAAAAGTTATCTTATCTCATCTTACCTTACCTTAAAATTGGGTTTTTCTTTGTGAGCCTGCAACTGATCACATAGGGAAATTCAGTAGTTTTACCATAGTCTATGAGATAAGATAATGTAACAAAGCATATTAATCTGATCATTTAATAACTTAATTAAATCTTTTCTTTCCCATTTCATTTCACATGCAGACAAGCTTACAATTTGCTTTCATGGCAGACTGACTTTCAGTTATTCTTACTACTCAGAAAGTTCTGAGAGGAATTAAAAATCTATCCATCACTTTAGGTAAAAAGAAGCAACTAATAATAATAACACTCAGCCTGTTTTTGATGTAATTTGCATTATTATTGAATTTGCATTACTGTTAATCACAGTGAATAATTGGATTGATAAATGCAACTTTTCAGTGAACCTGAGTTTCTCATTTAATTGATTTTATAACATTAATTTGTCATTTTGTTTAATAGAGAATTTTATTTTTCTTGTCTCTCTGTAAATGCTGTCATCTCAGTCAAAAGAAATTTTCTCTGGGTTTATACCCAGTGGTTACTATCAATGAATTGTACAAAAGATTGAAGGAATAAAAAAGCTAATGACAAACCAATGCATTTGATTTGAGATTGTGAACTACTGACATGCTAAAGATGTCCTAACTACCCTTTATTTCTGTAAGGCATACATCAATCCTACAATCATAACTTTTACATAAAAGTGATTAGTAAAGGAAGTATGTGAAGGGTCCTTAAAGGCATCAAAGCAAGATAGCTATCCTCTTGTCACTCAGAGCTCTAAACTTGCTGGAGACTGCAAATTTTTGACTCCTTGTGAGAAGCAACTGTCTGGAGCACTTGTGGGTGATCTCAAGTCTTCTGAAAAGGAATTATGAAGAGCCAGTCTACTCACTGGCTCTTTGTTCAGGATAACTGTAATTTTAGGGGAGCTATATTCAGTTCGCCATTTCATCTCCAGAGGTTTCTAAATGTTACCAGATTCTGTGTTGGCTTGTGGAAAGGTTCCTGCTATATTGTTCTCTGCAAATACTAGTGGTGTGCAACTGTATCTCACAGAATCTTTCTGGTTGATATCAGAATACATGTCTTTGACCCTTTTTTACAAGGTATAAATAGAAATACTTTGAGCAAGTTCAGATAAACTGAAGCCTTTGACTCATTTTGCAAGTTATATGAACTTGCAAAAACTACCATTCCCCATTCTAGTAAACAACCATTTTGTTAGTCCCAAAGGTGCTTTTTCAAGAAGCAACTGGGCTTTCTGGTTTTTCTTTGAAGAAGTTTTGCTTCTCATCCAAGAAGCTTCTTCAGCTCTGAAGAAGCTAAAGAAACCTCTTGATGAGAAGCAGAACATCTTCAAAGAAAAACTAGAAAGTTCAGTTGCCTCTTGAAAAAGCACCTTTGGGACAACCGCTACCTGGATGATTGACAATCTCCATAGACATTAAGCTAACCACTTTGTTTCTTCATTTTAGATTATATTTTTAGAACTCCTATTAAGAAATAACTTGGTTGAGATGACAATTATCTCTAATCAGTGAAAGTTCTAGATTTGTCTATTATTATGGCAAATCAAAAGACAATTTTTCATTGCCACTTCTTGCCAACTAAATTGGCTCTGCATTGTTCTTTTCTTACAATTTTTCAGCCCCAGACAGTTGAAATTGTACAGTAACATTCTGACAAAGGGAAGCTTTAAATTCTCACTTTTTCATTAGCAAATTCTAGCTCAGTGACTTAAAGGTGGTAAATCACTGCAATTGATTTTTAAACTTCAAATTACGTCAGTTACAATAGTACCACATAATGGATATTTTTTGGCTATTGCTGCTGGCGTATTCTTACCAATTCTTATTCCAGAGTTTATAATATATGACTTTAAAAAAAAGCAATACTCATGTAACATAGAGGTATTTGAAGCAACATAAACTACATTGTTTTTATTGTAATCTAGTTTTACAATTCCCATGTTTCCTTCCTTCATACTGCGGACATTGCCATTCAAAATGTCTTCAATTCTCTCAAAGGTTTTCTTTTATTTCTTGATCTAATCATACTATCCTGCCTGGATCTACTTGATAAACCTCTTTGCTCTTCCCCAATAACCAAATGATTACTTCCAAACTTGACAGTTTCATCTTCAGCCACCCTAAAGTTCTTTTATGTTGAGTTTCTGTCCATGAGTATTCTGAGCATACATGAAGTAGTTTCCATTGGCTTCTTCCTCCCAGTGTCTCAGCTGATAGAGTTGTTGCAATTACCCCACTGGCAGCCTAGACAAGGGGACAGTCATGGAGGTGAACTTGGAGAAAGTATGCCGAAATGATTACCAAAGTAAAAGACACTTTAAGCCCAGAAAGCAGCAAAGTTGTTAAAGAGAAGCTAAAATTGGCCCTCTCCTAAGCTATGTTAGTGTAAGTGGGAGAGAAGAGAAGACAATCAGATTCTTTCAAGTTTCTGTTTCTATATCCTATGTCAGGGATGTCAAACTCAATTTCATTGTGGGCTGCATCAATATTGTGTTTGACCTAGGGGGGCTGGAGTGGGCATGGCCAGGGTGAGCTTGGCCAACTCAATGTCATTCATGTTGGCGCCTGAGGTGGCCCGAGTGCTCTGCCAGATAAAACGAGCTCCCGGGCTGGCTGCCCTCCTGAGCTCCATTTTCACTGGCAGAGGGTTGCAAGAGGCCATCACTGCCAAAAACAGAGCCTGGGAGCCTGTTTTCTCTAGCAGATGCGCCGTGGGGCAATCCGTCACTGTTTCCAAGGTGGCCCCATGGGCCAGATCTATACACCTCTTGGGCCACATCTGGCCTGTGGGCCTTGAGTTTGACACCCATGGCCTATGACAATAAACTTGTGTTTCCCGACCTTGCCTACCTCAAAGGGCTGGTATCAATATTGAAAACCTGGCTGAATATTTCCTCTTTATACTCCAGTGAATTAGAGCAAATAACACTGAGAAAATAGATACTGATCAGAGTAATAGAAGCTGAATTAGTAATAAAGAAGTATTATATGAAAAAGAAAGAAATGCAATTTGACAGAGAAAGGAAACTGCCTTTCCAAATCTGTTCACATTTTAAGCCTTTCCTTATGCCAATCCACACAGTGTTATCTGCATTTTAAATATTTTCATGCATTACAGGCAGCTGGATCTTACAGTGTCACATCTGATGGGACATTTCAACTAATGGGTTGCTGGCAGCTGTGAGATCAGACTTTTCCTGTAAGCCTTTAGGTACATTTGATTAATGCATATCACAGTTCTGACATGACAATGAGAAGATCGCTTGGATCAGCTTTAAACTTGTTAAGTCTGAACTGAAGCACATTTTTACCTTTGAACATTCTGTAGGTTCCTGAAACTTTAGCTGTAAAATCATGACCTTAAAGACTGGGATAGAATAACAAAATGTGCAGGCGAGTGATGTAAATAGTGATTTCTACATAATAATTTGAGATGTGACTGCTTCAGTTATTCTATGTGCTCCAAGCTCACATAGAAGCACAAATAAAACATGCAGAATAGAAAGCTACCCTATACTAATTCCAAAGGGTCATATATCTGTTATCATCTGCTGGCTTCCTCTACAATAGAGGAAAAACCTTTTAAAATAAAGTTAAGAAATACTGATATTATTTGCTAATTTTTAGTTTTGAAAAGTATGTGAGATAGAGTTGTGTTATTTGCTTTGCTTTTTCAGAAGGAAGCCTTGGGAGAGGGATATGTCAAAATAATACGTACAGATTCATTTCCAGATTTTTAATTTATTATCACCAGACCAAATTCCCCCATCAGTTAATCCTTATGTAGTTGCTAATGGGAGAAAATTGTCCATGATGATAGAATTGCAGACCAGAAATTTGCATATGTACTGATTATACAGCATGACTTTGAAGTTTCTACCAAATATCTGTAACCATCTATACAAATTTAAATATTTATGAATAATAAGCCTGCAATATATCAGAAAAATTTGTTTGTGAATTCATCATTTTTGAAATACTGTTCCTAAAATATAAATTTTTAATGTACATTTCTTGCTATAAAATTATTTATCCATGTATATTTTACATTTACAATATTTTAAACTTAGACAGCATGACAGTTGCCCATCATTGCATGTAGACATTATATAAATTAGTAAAAAGAAAAGAGAACAATATATTTAAAGCTCCTAAACAGATCAAAATTCTAGTCATCTGCTGTGTAATACCATCATTTAAATAAGTATTACATTCTCTCATTTAGATTATTTCAATCTGTTTTACTTTTGCTTCTGCAACCGTTCATGATTTTCTGCCTAGAAACAGTAATTCTCAAAACCAGGAAGATACTTTTGTTTATTTTCCCCTAGCTGAAAATTGTTTCTGGAAGATTGGAAAGCTTTATAATCTCTCGAGCCATAGCTGAAGAACACCAAACAGTATGAAATAATGTTTTGTTTAATCCAGTTTCCTTGTGTCATTGGTCTTCCTGTCTCAGGTGAGAAAAAAGGAAATACTGACCTTTTATCACTGAAACACATAGTGATGTGTTCTGGCAAGTTGAATTATTACAACTTTTGTTGAACTATTACAACTTTATTTCACATGTTATTGCTTGCCTTTTCTTGATTCAAGAAAAGTGCCATTCTGGGGCCCTTAGTTTACTTTAATCATTTTTGGAAAGCTAGGGTTTCTAATAATAATGAAAATTGTAAACACAAGAATAAGATTAATTCAAATTGAAATAGATCAAAAAAGAAAAGGGGAAGAGGAAAAGGAAAAGGAAAAGAAAAACAATGTGCAAAAAAAAGAGTAGCAGAAAAATAGAAAAGGAAAAAAAGAAATGACTTCCAATGTTCTTTAAATAGTAATAATTATAATTATAAATTTACTTAATTCTCTCAAAAAAATACCTGTGCTCCATCCCATCTAATCATTAAAACCATAAATCATACATTTTCTTTTTTTACATAAAAAGTCACAAACCCGAAAAGTCCTGATAAACATAGATATTATATTTTCTCTAGTGAAACAAGTCAGTTGGGCCATCTCAGCGAGTTCTGTCATCTTCACCAACCATTTTTCTGTCATAGATATTGCCAAATTTTTGTGCATACAATAATCTCAACACGGTTATCATATATAAAAGCAATGTCCAATGCCTTTTTTTCAATTGCTTATCCCTCGATTTCAAGAGGAAAAGTTCTGATTGCATTTGAAAGTTAATCTTTCAAAGTTAATCTTTCAAATCCTCTGAATCACTGTATGGCTTGAACCCCAAATTTTCTAGCTTTTTTTACACAATGGAAAACATAATAAAATTACCCTTATTGGGTATAATTCTAGATAAGATTTCTGGTGTCATGTACCAATGATACATTATTTTATTTATTTATTTTTCATATTATAATAGTGTTAATTGCAGTCCTTTCAACCACATATTATTATTTTCACTGTGTACCATCTATATTTTATAACCAAAATATAGTCCACTTCAGGATATATACAGTCTCTTTTCTTTTTTTTCCAAATTTCAATAAAAGTTTGTACATTTTAACAATCACATTTGTATACAAGTCCATTTCAAAGTCAGTCTTACTGGCTTCCATGCCATACATTCATTTCTCTAGTTTGAATCTTTCTGATACCTGTAAAAAGGAAAACTATTCCCATCAGTTATTTTGATTTTATTCTATATTTCCCTTGAAAGAGTTCTAATATCTTACATTGTGGTAATTATTTGTGTTTGCCTATTATTTTTCATCTATAAAATGATTCTTGTGCTGAGAGGCATAAGACAGCCACAAAGTTTGGGCACAACTTAGATATTCTCAATGTGGCATGCCAAGCATACTGATTTTTGAAATCCACTTAACCTTGGTTATCTTGCACCAAGATTCCATATCCATCCCACCCAAATTTCAGGTCATATCTTTCTAATTCTTAAAATCTCCTATTTCTAAGCAGCATCCACTCTTTCATCCAATTAATTAAACAAACGGCAAAATACAATTTCAAATAAGGTAAACTCTCTTTCATTTGCATCTGGTAACACCTTATATATTACTTGTGGTTTGTTGTCTTGTCATACAAACTTAGATATATATTTTTGCCACTGTTTAAATGCTGCACCATTTGCCAAAACAGGTATTGTCTAGAACAGAACATCATTCTAGGCCAGGCAAAATATTCATCTTTATCACAGAAATTCTCCTCAAGAATGAGAATTGTAGCTTCTACCATCCTACAATATCTTTTTAATGTCATTCATAACACAGTTATAATTACATAATTGTTAATAAAAACAATATGTTTTGCTTTTTGCTCAATTTTAAAATCCATTTTTATTGGTTCTGTTTAATCCTCTGTTTGGTAGCATATCAATTTAGCAAATAAATGTTAACTAATGGGAAAATGGCATAATTTGCTCTAACTTTCTATGCTATTCTGCATTAACATACCTTTTGGATAATTTGGATATTCAAATTAAGTTGAAATGTTTCATTCCTTAATGCATTACCCTTCCTATTCATGCATCAACAACTATATAGTTAGTTATTTATGGAATGTGAAACATCCTATTGTCTATGCATGCTTCTGGGTATGGATATTGATATTTGGTGCCTTTAAGTCAGTTTTTGACTCTTGCAGAAGTCCCTTAAATTTTCTTGGAAGTGGTTTGCCATTGCCAGCTCTCTAGATCTAAGAGAGTATAACTGATTCGAGGTTAACTTGGAGGATTATAGCTAACGTGGGACTAGAACTGATGATTCTCCAAATCTCTACCTTAATCAGTATACCAAAATAGCTCTATGAATACATCTCTTGTTTTTTAATCTTACAATTATTGTAAAAGTTGAGAACAGTTGTCATTGCTGATAATCGTAATACTCTACTAATAGACTATATACTTATTGCATTGTTGTGTTCAACATGACACATTTCAAGAAGTTTGTTCATATATCTTAAATAAAAATAAAATAAAATGGTCTTATTTGAAGACTTAGCAAATCTCTGTCAACACATCAATAGCACAGTTAGGCTTCTTCACATTGAACTCAAATTGGATTGTCATTTTATAAACACAATTAAAAAGATTGAAAGTATACAGAGTAGCAAAGAGGGTTTATGAGGAATAGTCTGTGGTAAAAATAGACAGTAATATTTTACTTTCTGCTCTTTCCCCTCTCCTCCCCCTGTTATGACAAAATTGAATCCACTCCTTATGGATATTGTCTGTAGACATTAACTGGCTTTGCAGTCCTTGACTTACTGCATCTATTATTGTTGATTAGTAGTGCCTCCACTGAACTAGTATATTGTGTTATTATCATACTTATTCTATTTCTATTTTTTATTGACTACTCTAGCAAGCTCTTTCAAATTCAAATGCTGTTCAAGCTTACAGAAAGTTTATCTTGAAAACATTATCACCTCAACCAGGTGACAACATGCAATTTGATGGCTTATAACATTTTCTCATTCATTGTTAGTCTTCTCACATAGCTGCACCAACAGTTGCTGCTAATGTATGTTAGTTATTTTATCTTTTAGTACTTGAATGCCTAGATATGTATCTGACATGTTCTTAAATATTTGAAGACCACTTCACTTAATTCACATATCTCGGGTTAGATCCTATAAGCTATATGGATTTTTGCCATGCTTCTTGGAGTAATCAATTGCAACAAAGGATGGTAATTTGTAGTGCAGTTCTTCACTTTGGAAGAAATAAGATAATGGCAAGCTAAACATAAATCATAAGGCCAGTATTATTAAGGTTTTAAGTAGAATTGCATTTTGGGACTAGAACATCAATATTGTTTCAAATCCTTCAAGTATCTTGTTCCTGTTGGGACCTTATAATATACATAATATGATCTGTGAACCCAGAAGCATTTGAATTGGCTCATGCTTCATATCTCCAAGGGATCAAGAGAGGAATTTCTACAAGGAAGGGAAGGAGTTTTTTTTTAATTGATAGAAAATAATACATGATTGCAGTATATGAAATGGAACTAAATTTACATTCTATCTTCACCCTTCCTGCCTCTCTGCATTTTCAACCCCAGGGTGAAGTTGACACTAGCATGAATCAAGAAAGAGTTTCCCCTATTTTAATTACTTGGAGTTTGCTATAGAGAAAATTGCTAAAAAGAAGGATACTTTTTTCCATGAGTTGATCCATGATTAAAATGGTTGTTTCAGTATTAGTACAAGATGAAAGTGCCACATAATGGCATGCAATAAGAATGTAACAACAAAGCACACTTTCATATCTTGTTTATCCAGAATAAAGGATACATTTGCTTTCATGTTTGCATTAGAGACTATATTTGGCTGACCTATAATACATTTGTAGCTTTAATGTATTTATATGTCTTTCTGCACATACTAAAGGGGGAAAAACATGTTTCCCAAATCCCTTAAATGAAAAGCTATTTCTGATGTGGGAAATTAATTATGATGATGTTGGTGATTAAAACCTTATGAAGCTGTTTACATCTTTCATCTTGTACATACCATATGTACAAGATGAAAATGAGCATTTATGTATCTAAACCCATATTGAAATTGAAATAGAGACTGTAAGTATAGAAATGCATACTCATAGGATTAATGTCTTATATATCTATGACTTCTGAAACTGCTACTTCCATTTCAAAGAAGGTAGACTTGGCTGAGGCTGAGGTAATACACAATGGTACTCAGCCCTTTGAAATAAGCAAGATCAAGACACAGAAACATCAAGGTATTACAGGAATGATCTTTATTGTTGTAGGAAAGTATAACAAGATCATGAAAATTTGTCAGACTTTCTCTTAATCTCGCTCACTTCAACAAACAAAATCAAGAGGAGTTTCCTTTGACTTTATTTCTCATGCTTTACAATTTTCTAAACTAAGGAAAATCCTTTCTCCTATGATAATGGATTAATTGCCTTCTTCCTCCTTTCCAAAGCTGAATCAACATTTGCTTTCAAAAATAAAACTCCTCTCACATCTGTAAGAAAGCTTTGTATTGCATAGCCTTTCCTGAGGCTGCTCTTTGCGCAACCAATCATGACTACCTTGCTACAGTTAATGTCATGCCTGATTTGTCCAAGAAGAAAGTAAGCAGGCTTCTGGAGGCCAAGGAGCCCTTAGCACTGCTGACGTGAATTTGACATTTAGTTAATAAAGGAGCTAAGCAGTGAGGTGTACTATTTCTGAGCTAGCTCTGGAGATACCTGTTGATCAGGACTTCATGTAATCTTGCCCTTTTATTACAATCAAATAGATGTATAGCCAAGGTTGATGGGAAGAAAGTGAAAACCATTTGTACTGATACTTTAACCATCTGCTTAATTTATTATCTTTTTGCTGGGGAATATTCAGACAAATTGAGAATCAGTTTTGCTCAGAAAAAAAATGCTTCAATCTTGTCAGAAAGAATGACTGGGAATGACATTCCATTCCATTCCATCTCTATGAATTTGAAGTTGTAAATCAAATGAGAATGGCACAGCACAATATAGGAATGTAATTTATGGGTGGAAATAGACAGACTCACTAGAGAAATTACTGGTAACATTACCAAATATTAGAAAAGAGGTATACATTCTTGAAGTCTCAGAACCTCATGTAGTCCCTCTCCTGGAGTTTTCTAGGAGAGGTGAAACTCACAAAAACATTTATTTTGCATGTTGCAAAGATTCTTATTCACAAGCTTTTTTTTCTCTTCAAGATGGGCCATAAATAGGATATTTTATAAAATGGCAGTCAATCAACCCTTCTGACTTTTAGTCCTGTCATTCAAAGACATTTCCAGCTAGGAATTAATAGGAATATTATCAGATGTTACAAAAATGTAATACTTGCCAGATCTAAAAGTCTTGAAACTGTCTTTAGAGAATTCCAAAATATATACTTATATATAATTTTAAGTATCATATCAATTTATATGGCTGCCCATATCAGATTCATAAATTTAGGTAGCTAATAACAGTTAAAAACACAGCAACATATAACAATATAACAGACACACACATATGTAAAGTTAAAAAAAATCAACAACAAATCAACACAATCATGCCATAGTCTCTGCCACACATCCAGATGACGAAATCTTGTCTTTAATGCCTGCCAGGAGTGTCAGGACCTGATGATGCTATACATTTAATTATATGTTTTTGGCAGCCTTGTTTCCTTTTACTAATGACTATTCCAAACACAACTGTCTTTTCCAGTGGCTTTGACTGCATAATATGATCAAAATAAGCTGGACGGAATTTTGTGATTTTTGCCTTTCAGTATTTATGATTAATAATGTAACAGTCATATTTAAAGTATCAATTTGATTGTAGTTACTCATTTAACAATTACTAATGTAAGAATTAAGGCAATAAAAATAATCCTTTCTTTTTAATGTTACAAAGCAAAAGCTATAATTGTTTGATTACTAGTAATTATTTCCCTTGATATTTGTTTGGGGCATTTTAATACTTTTTAATTATACTTCATATTTTGAGGTAAAAATCTAAAAAATGAAGTTAGATCTGTAGGCTGAAGGTTTGACATGAAAGGTATTGTTTTGTTTGTTCATTTATTCATTTGATTTCTATTATATCCATATATATCCATATATCCATATATATATTGATATTGTTTCCGGATTGCTTGTTTGTACCCTATGGCCATCATTAGGTGTTGTACCTTATGATTCTTGACAAATGTATCTTTTTTTAATGTATACTGAGAGCACATGCACCAAAGACAAATTCTTTGTCTATCCAATCACACTTGGCCAATAAAGAATTCTATCCTATCCTATCCTATTCAACAAGAAATTCCAGGCAATGTGATAAAAGACATTAGAAAAAGTAGAATTATACCATGCAGTAGAAAAAATACTGCTGAGACAAAATCTGAAGAAATTGCCTCCCAGTGGAAATCATGCCATACACCCACATCTGGCAACTTTTGAAAATTGAGCTATTCAGGAGGACCTATGAGAAATGACAGGAAGTTTAAAATTGTGCACCAGCCAACTCAATCTGACTACAGGTGACTTGCATTGCAAACAAGACAGAAACAAAATAGAAAATAATAAAGTGTACAACAAATTGCCAAACCCAGCCGACAACACCACAATACATAAAACATTCAACCATCAGACCCAACCTCCTTAATCTGAAAGAAGAGTCAGATGTTTAATAGTCTTCTGGAAGCCAATCCGGATGGGAGCCAGCCATATCTCATTCCAAAGGGCAGCCACCATGACAGAACACACATTTCCTATGTCCCACAAGATAGCACTCTGTTGATTCATACCAGCTGGACTATACAGCACATGAGATTAATTAATTAATTTATGTATTTATTTATCTCATTGTTTCTTAAATGTTTTAATTTGTATGCCTCAATTCAGGTTGCTGTTAACCACTATAGACTGCTGAAAGTTTGCTTTGATTATGATGAATATAAAGTTGATAAATAGTGCCAAATTTTCAATGTTCAATTACTGATTCCCTCATTCTTCAAATGCTTTTTTTAAACCTGAAGTTAAACAAGAATGGTTTGGAATCTTTTCTATTTTTCAACTTAAATATTTACCCACTTCTCTCTTGATACTGGATATTTTGAACAAGACATATGACCTCCCATTTTGAGACTATTCTCTAGAATGCAGTTGTTACGAGATCTAATATTTAAACACTTAGTTCTAAAAAAAAACCACTGCCCTTTTATATTATTCTGTGAGGGAGTAATTGATTCTATCCATTATTAAAACCTTATTTTATTTAGACACTTATTTTATTTTTAATTGAAGAGAACCCTAAATACGGCCTCCCAATTTATGTGGATCGTTCTTATTTAGTATATAGTATGACATATAATATGACATTCCCAAAATATTCTTTCCTGTCTTTTTTATAGAATTTGTACTTAGATATGGCATTATGCAGTATGTTCCATCCATTCTACCAAGTTTCATTCAAAATCAAGCACTCAAGCTCTGGCTCTGAGGCATTTAGTCACTCAAACTACAGGGTATTTTAAAAAACACCCACTAAAGTACTGTGTTTTGCCTCAGGGTTGTTGGCATTTATGAGTGGCTTTCTGAACATACTTGACAGAGGACCTGCCAACTTCATTGGGCTTGGAAGCTAAGCAAACTCATACCTGGCTGATGCTTCAATGAGATACCTCCAGAGAATACTACTATAAACTAGTTGCTGTTGTTAGTTGCAAAGTCATGTCCGACCCATCGTGACCCTATGGACAACATTCCTCCAGGCCTTCCTGTCCTCTACCATCCTCTGGCGTCCATTTAAGCTCACACCTACTGCTTCAGTGACTCCATCTAGCCACCTCGCTCTCTATGGTCCCCTTCTTCTTTTGCGTTCAATCTTTCCCAGCATTAGGCTCTTCACCAGTGAGTCCTTCCTTCCCATTAGGTGGCCAAAGTATTTGAACTTCATCTTCAGGATCTGGCCTTCTAAAGAGCAGTCAGGGTTGATCTGTAAGGTATAAACTTATATAAACTATAAGTAGACTGGGATATTTAAAATATCCAGCAGAAAACAACAGCAGACAACTTCTCTATTGTTTAATGGATGCATCCATAAACCCCTAGATCAGTTATGGCGAACCTATGGCACGCATGCCACAGGTGGCACCCGGAGCCATTTCTGAGGGCACGCAAGGTGTTGCCCTGTCAGCTCCAGCACTCTTGTGTGCGCTGGCCAGCTGATTTTCAGCCTTGATTTTCGGCTTTTTTTCACACTCCAGAGGCTTCCGGACGCTTCCCTGAAGCCTCCGTAGGGTAAGAAACGGCCCAACAAGCAAACCAGAAGTCCATTCCCAAACTTCCAGGTTGCTCATAGGGCTGCTTTTCACTTTCCAGAGGCTTCTCTGAAGCCTTTGGAGGGTGAAAAATGGCCCAATTGGGGGGAGGGGGTGGGCATGCGCAGTGCAGTGTGCGTGGGGGGGTTGTGTGCTGGCATGCATGT
>JANHFT010002074.1:146101-159347 GCA_032467955.1 Pseudoxenodon macrops
TGATAGATCTATGAAGGCCATGAAGTCCCCCGGTCAAACTCCCTCCAATATTGACTGGAGGGAACTCATCTTGAACTGTTTGTAAACCAAATGGAGGTTGAGACTCTTCAAGTCTAGAATTGCTCTCCATCCCCCCGAAGCCTTCAGAACGAAGAAGAGAATGGAGTAAAATCCCTGTCTCTGTTGAACCTCTGGTACCTGCTCTATGGCCTGAATGTTGAGGAGATGCTGGATGGCCTCCTCCATGAGACCCTTTTTAAAAATGTCTCAAGACACAGGGCCTTGTATGACAGGCCAAATCTGATTGTGTTTAGGACCAAATTGTCCATTGTTATACACATCCACTGGTCTACAAATAATCCGAGGCATCCTCCTATCGGGGGGGGGCTGTCTAGAATGTCACTTTTGACAGCAGGGGGCGAGCCCCTGCCACGAAATGGCTGCCTATTGGAGCCAAACGGTCTGAACCTGTCTCTGAAGCCCTGCTTATCCGGCTGACGATCTGATCTAAAATTATATGGATCTGGACTGCTCGGTTGGTCGTAAGGCCGAAAGGACGGCTGTCTATAAAAGGGGGTGGACCGTCAGTCCGCCCGCCTCGTGGTTGATGGAAGAACCTTTTTCTTGTACTTGTTCCCAATGAGTATTGGCTCTAGGGGCTCCCCAAATAACAACTTGCCCCCATATGGGACTGAGGCTAGGCTGCACTTGGAACATACATCAGCTGGCCACTGGTGGAGTCAACTAGTCTCCTGGTGGTCACGGAAGAACCTAAATCTCTAGAGGCATATCTGGTGGCATGCAAGGTTGCATCCACAGAGAATTGAGTCGCTGCAATTATTTTGTAAATGTCCTGATATAAACGATCATCTAAAGGAGCTACCCGTGACTGAAGTTGGCACAGCCACATGAGGGAGGTTTTATTGAAGAAGGATGCCCTCGTTGCTGCCTTAATAGCTAAGGCCGCTGCTTGATGAGTTTTCCTGCAAGACAACTCAGCTTTCTTATCCTCAAGCCCTCTGAAGCGTCCCCCACTAAGAATGGGGACAGGGAAGCCAAGGCCAGAATGGAAGCATAAACTCAAGGCACCTGCAGTGGCTGAGATAAAGCAGGAGCTAAACCATCAAACCTCTTTCAACCCCCCCAGGTGATGGAAGCGCAGCTGGGTAGACCATTGCCTTTGGATAACATCCTGAAACAACTGGGGTGAAGGTGTAAACTGTTGTTCCGCTGGGGGCTCAGAAAAAAAGCCCTGGCAATCAGGATATACTGGGTTCTTAGGCAGTTGATCTTCTGAAAGATTGGCAGTGGCCTTTGCCTTGTGAAAATAACAAATTAAATAATCCATGAGGGAACAACCCTGTGAACACAGACAAGAATCCTTTGTCATCTGAGAGATCATATCCTCTCAGAGATTGTTCCCCAAAAAGGGAATCCACGCTAGCTATGGAATGAGCTGATCTGCAAGGTATTTCATCCATCGTGATGGTAGGAAATATCAGACGAGAATCTCCAGAGGAAGTTGCCATGCCTGAGGTAGCATGATGGTCTAATCTGGCTGCAATTACTCTGGAAATAGCTTGACCAATAGCCTGCTGCAGATTGGAAGGAAGGTTAAAACTGTTATCATCCTGAATAATAGCTCTCTGAGGAGAAAACCTTTGAATCTCCATGGGGCTTGATAAACTCTGAGTGGCATGACCCCTTCCTGCACTGCCAGGCTGATCAAATGCATCTGGTTCACTAAAAAAATCCCTGTTGGAAGATGGTGATAAAGGAGGCCCACTTCAGGAGACCAAGCCCGTTTAGATCTAAATAGCTGAGGATCAGCACTGGATACAATAGAAGAAGCTTTACCAGGCATAGGGGGTTTCTCTTTTGGTAGGTGTTTCTCTGCACGAGAAAACCTGTTTATCTAGGGCTTTATGTCTTCTCTCTCTAATCTTTAGCAGTCCTGCAGCCTCTTATAAACTGGATTCATAGAAACCTTGGATGAGATCCATTCAGCCATCTCAGCTATGCAAAATTAAGCTATCAGAGGGGAAAACAAAAAGAGAAAAAAATCTTTTTTTTAAAAAAATGGGTTATTAAAAATCATTTAAGACCAGTTGCGGCTCTATCAAAGTTCAGGATGGCCAGCAAGCACGTTGTTATCAGTGGCGGCAGTTGCCAGACCCAACTGAGCAAGCCAGCACAACTGCAAGCAGTTAAAGTAAAAAGAAACTGCATTCCTAAGCGACCTAAGTTGAGCCATTCCTAGAGGTGAAGTCCCATCCAGGGAAGAACAATAAAATTCAACTCACACCTCTGAAGATCACTGACCTCCTCCGAGGCTTGCTGAATCAGCCAGCTGAGGAGCAATAATAATACAAGAAAACCCCTTTTAAAAACAATGCCGGTTAACTCAGGCAAATCCAAAATGGCTACTCCCTGAAGCTCTAAAACACTTGAAAAGTGTTTACAAAATGACTCCTGAAAAAATGCCTAGCCAGAGGCTTTAAAATGGCAAAAAGAAACCAGTTAGCTCAGTGATCTTTCCTCTTCGTCAAATTACTAAAATTCAAAATGGTGGCCGTTCTTTTAATAAGGCTAAAAAGCCTCTACTAAGTAACATAATTAGCCTGGAAGCTTCACAAAGCTTACTGTCCCCTTTAAATGGTGAACTCTGTAAGTTTAACAACCAGACCCTCCTTGTTGAACCAAATAACTCATGGAAAAGACACTAGGTAAGTAGAAATAATAGTCCAGGAATAGAGCTGCTTTAAAATACGTCTCTCTCAGGCTGACTGAGCCAAAAAACTGGAGAGGAAGTGAGACAAGAGGAAGCAATTTAACATTGGATGACTCAGTCTCTGGGAGATTTGACTGTACCAATACCATTCCTGGACTATTCCGCAGCTACATTGGAGAAAGAACCATTTAATTTCCAAAAGTAGAATGTACAGGCATTTAAACAGAACTGGAACAGTTTGCAAAAAATATTGATACAGTTTTTGCTCCAGGACAAGCAATAACCCAAGTATGGTTACACTTGGTGTGAAGCAGAAGAAAGGGGAAGCCAGAACAAAAAATACAACCCAGGCTAATAATTGCACTGGCAGCAAACATGCAGTGCTTCTCAGGATACTTGTCCTAAGCCACTAAAGGAGAAGGAAGCCTTTTTTTTTAAACAACGTAAATTGTATATTTGAGGACAAATTCTCTGACGGACGTAAATTCCACTTTCTAATCTCCATGATGCCATCTGACACATCATATTTGAAACCAACTGCCAGTAGAGTGCTATTTCCTATAAACAAAAGAGAAATCCAGACCTGATTATGCCAAACTTGATTTTAGTAATTTTGTTTAATAAGAATTTTTTTTAATTTTCTTTACAACAAGCTTTATTTCCATTAAGAAGACTGAATGATTTGTAAACTGAACGTTCTCGTTCATAAATCCCAACTTCTGTCAACCTCTCCCCAAATGTGTAAAAACTTTCCAACCTACCCCAACATTGAGAGGGAGGATGAGTAACTTTGGAACAACCCAACAAGGATTTAATTCCATGTTGGCATTAATCTGAAGGTAGAGCAGAAAGGATTTGAAACTATCAACTGATAATGTTAATAATTACAAACCAATTTAGAAATAAGGAGAAATTTCCTGACAGTTACAATAATTAATCAATAGAACACCTTGCCTTCAGAAATTATGGGCACTCTAGATTGGACAAGGATTTGGCTGAAATGGTATAGGGTCCCCTACTTGAGCAGGAGGTAGGACTACAAGACCTCCAAGGTTGATGTGCATAAGCGCACCAACGTGCCTACTATCCCTGTCCTAATGTCCCCATATATTTGTAACCATCTCATGCATTCATAACCATGTTTATACATTTTATGTATTTTTATATAATATAAGCTTGACAAAATAAATAAATAAAATAAATAAAAAACCTGTTATTCTGTTAGTATTGCTTATAACACAAGGTCTTCCCTTGTGAGCCTGAAAGTTCTATTTACCCATTTGATCAAGGAAAATCAATAATTATAAACAAAGAGTTCACATTTTCAGTGAATTCTTTTTGATCACACACAAATTAATGCCTTATACTGTGGAGTGGCATCTGGAGGGTGCGTATTTCAAAACAGGGAAGATGATGGCTGCAACAGCATGGCTGAAGCTCTGCCACTTTTGTTGTTTGACATTGCATGCATGTACCAAGGGGTAGGCTTTGATTTCATGTCCAAGATTGCCATTTTCCCTGTTAAGACATAATATTTGTCCAATTGGTTTCCTTTTAGACATTAATGAAGAAATAAATGCTTGGATTTAGTATGTCTTCAGCCATTGTAAGATACATTTTAAAATTTATTTTACATTCAAACCAGAGCTGGAAATTTATTATTCAGGACTGAGCATCAAATTAGAAGAAATTTCTCTGTATTGTACTACATTTAGAAATACAATAATGAATTTTTGCAATATGTACGAAGGATAGAAGATGGTATTATACTTGTTTACAGAAGTGGGTTCTAAATCTTCTTACTGCCGGTTCGCTCAGGGGTATGCTTTACATCCAAGATGGCAGCGCCTATGGCGTTGCCGAAAGAACCAGTTTGGAGGCATAGCAGGCCCGGGTCGCTAACAGTTCTACCAAACCGGGCCAATAAGTTACTAATGGTTCGGTAAAACCAGACCGAACCTTTAGGAATCCACCTCTGCTTGTTACCATTTGTGTTCAGTTTTGTTTTCTATAGTCGTAAAATTATCATCCCCAGTAAATCTGATGTGCACAGTAGCCAGATCTATTTCAAAATATATGGCTATCAGTAATATATTATTTAATTAACTTCAATCTAAAAACTGGGAGACCGTGAAGTTTAATCTTGCCTTAAGCATGTAGCCAGAGGGCTGACTTTGGGCCAGCCACTCTCTCTTAGCCTTCATGAGAAGACAATGGCAAAATACTTCTCAAAAATTATCCAGGAAAACTACGTGGATTTTTCCAGGAAGACATCAGGAGTCAACATTGACTCAAAGGCAATGATAATAACAACTTCCTTACAATATTAAATATTTCCTAAGAATAGGAGAGCCAGTTTGGTGTAGTGTTTAAGAGACAAAATGTTGGGCCTTGAGCCAGTCCCTTTCTCTTAGCCCTAGGAAAGACACTCCACTTCTGAACGTTTGCTCAGAAAACTGCAGGGTTTTGTCCAGGCAGTCAGCAGGAGTCAATACTGACTTGAAGCCAGACAAACAAAACAAAAAAGCTTCTCTCACACACCAAAAATTAGATTCTTGCTTTGGATAAACTTGAGCACAGAGACAAAGATCTTCAGAAAATTCAGTTATATTATATTGTAACCATTGAGAAGCATTATCTTCTACATTGACTTAGTGGGTTTATCCGTGGGTTTCTAGCAGTTCCGGTTAAAATTCTTTATTTGTCCCAAAACTTTTTTTTATATTGTAAATTGGTTTGTTATTTTTTCTTCTCAGACATGTTATTTTATTATTTTATAATTATTTAAATATCCTTTGCATATTTTCCAAAAATTTTATTGCTTTAGAGCTGGTCTGTTCTCACCACTAGCTATCCTTTCTTTATCACAATTGCTGCAATATATTTTTCTCTCTTCCTTATTCTTGTCCAAATGGGAATTTTGCAAGCCAATATTTAAAGGACATTCAAGGGCTCTACATATTTTTTTAAAATATTAAAAAAATATTATTAGTTTTTAATAGTTAAAATTAATAAGGAACACATTATAAAGCAAAATGTAAAAAAAATCACAATGCACAACAACAACTCTTCGATGAGAGAGTTAGATTCCTCAGAACTGTTACACGATCAGTTACACAATATCATTGTAGCTTGCTATATGTTTCAGAGTATAAGACGCTCCTAAGTATAAGAAGCACCTAGCTTTTGGGGAGGAAAAGAAGAAAAAAATCTGCCTCTGCCTCCCAACAATTTGCCTCCAAGCAAACATCAAACAGTACTGATGATATACACTGTTTGCTGAGTTTTTCTGTGCATTTGTGCCTGACCCAAAGAAATAGCAAAGAATTTGAGAAATATACATTATGGCAGTATATTAATGCCAGAATTTTTTAAAAATGTAGTCACACTAACTCCTCCTAATTATTTAACTATATCTACTCCAAACATGACTAAGTCAGAGTCTAACTCAGCTGCCTTATCTTAATACTACAACAGGACACTGTTATATTTCAGACTATAATTGTACAGATGCTGTTAAAATTGATGTGGCTTTCTGGAAGTATACGTTATTCTATGCTATTAAAAAAAAGATACAATAGCACTCAGCTTCTTCAGATCAAGCATTTATTTTTAAAAGCTTCTTCATTTTGTTAAGTTGTCTAGAACAATAATAAAGCAATCTTTAAAAAATAAGTCTAACAATTTGAACATTCTATAGGCATTTATAGTTATTGACTTACCTCCTTGCAGCAAACAAGAAAATAAAAACCTCTACCTGAAAGCAATTTGCCTCCTTGCAGTTTTACTTTCACTTTCACTTTTAGTATATGCTGCCTGCCTGCAGCCTGAATCAGCTGATGTTCAGGAGGCCGATAACCAGTTGCTTGTACTAATCAGGCTCTGTGCTGTTTGCTGCAAGCAGGTAAATTGCTAGGAGGCAGAAGTCAAAGAGTGGGGGTAGTTGGATGGGGCTAGATTTGGTGAATAAGATGCACCCAAGTTTTCACCCTCTTTTAGGGGGGGGAGTGTGTTTTATATTCCGAAAAATATGGTAATACATTTAATTAAAATTTATTGCTAATAAAATAAGTTGAGCCGTTTATAAAGTGAATTGACACATATGTAGCAAGCATTCTTTCTTCCGTGTGCACATAGACAGAAATGCACTGTGATACAAGTACAGACTTCCCATACTGTTTCTAAAGTAGACTCAGCAAAAAGAATAAGGAATGCTCCAGGCCAGGAAGGACCAATGAGGGTGAGAAAAAACCCAGAATGAATTCATGGGGGGGAAAAGGATTCACCTGAAAGGCAGAGATAGAAAAGAGTGAAATCCTATTTAAGAATTACAAAAATTAAATTTAATGAAACAATCAGCCTGTTCTTCCAAAATTAGCTCATGTTATCTAATCTTATATCCCACGCGCCTATTGTAGTGTCGACAGCCGTTTTCTCCTTTTAATTATCTTCTATTCTTAAGAAATGTAAGAAGACATACCTCTATCCCTATTTCCCCAAGTAATTATGTCAGGGAAAATCAAACATGATCACATCTGATAAATACCGTAATAACTAAGAATCACAAAAATTTAATAATATCCTTAATGGAAATGGCTAATGCTTATATTGGTTTCATCATGTAAAGTTCAAATGAAAACAGATTCATCCCTTCATAGGATAGTACTATTGTTCATAACTCAATATATGCCTTTTAATCATTTAAAGTTTGTAATGGAATAGTTTGAAAGAACTTCATTCAGGTGCTGCCCATTAGAAATCTGATAAAACCTGGTAAATATAGTTCTTTGCCAAGAAGATATGTGAATGGGTTTGCATATATATACACATTAGATAAGGGGTGTCAAGCTTGTATCATCACAGTGTCATCACGTGACATATCGGGACTTTCCCCCCCTTTACTAAACAGGCTGTGGTCGCGATTTTGATAGCCCTGCATTAGATCATGTGTTCAGGCATGCATATGACTGAAAGAGTGCTTAAAATATAATTTAATTATATCCATCTTTTTTCATTTAGGATGATTATTTCAGAAACTGGAATCCAAACAAGCCTTTTGATCAAGGTAAAAGAAATATTGGACTGAAATTGTTTTATGTTGTGTACATCAAGCTATTTTTTCCTCTCTGACAAATAATTAGCATATCAATTTTTTAAATCTCTTAATTTAGACATTTTAGACATTTTTCATATAACAAGAGTTACCTGTTCTTATGTTTTTAAATTTCATCACCAACATACAATTTAATTAGGATACTGTTTTGAAATATAACATTGAGTTAATTATTCAGGACCTGGGAATGATCTTGAAATAAAAATAATATATGATTTGTCTCTTTAACATTCAGCTCGAGTTTCTTGAAGGAAGAACAAACTTATATTAGAACATATTGGTATTATTTGCTAAGTTTAATGGGTTAAAAATGGACTGTATGACTGCAGATGTCAAAATTTAGAACTGAAATAATTTACTCTAGCACTGACTAAATGTGATGAAATTAGGATTAGTCTTGATTTCTCCAAAGGTCAACAATGGCAGCAATGAAAGATAATGTTGATAAATGTGTTTTTGTTTCACTGTGAGTTCAAGAATCTCACAGGATTAATGGTATACCTCTCAGTGGAACTAAACAACAATGTTCTAGAAATGTTTGTGTCATATGTAGTACACACAAAAGAGTGAGAGTTATTTTGACAGTCAAATGCTGGAAACACTAATGAGAAATACAACTTAGCTCTAGGAAATCTTCTGGCAAAAAGAAGGTAAAATAGGAAAAGGTGCATAGGTTAACATGATAATATATATTCATTGGCCTTAGTAATTGTTCAGCACAGTTACAACTTCGATTCAGAACTGGTAGTCCTGAAAACATAGGATCCATAATTATTACAGGAAAGCAATTTGACAAGTCCTGCAATATTGCTCTAGCTAACACAGTGTTCTCAGCTATAACTTTCTATAATCTCTTTGGTAACAACTGGAATTTCCATAGAAACTATAGAAGCATGTTCAAAACATTTTGAACTCATTTAAAAACTTGTTCTAGCTCTTTTGTTCATGCCAAATCTGTTGGTAAAGGATTTTTTTTTTTGCAAGTGAACATGCAGAGACCATTTCTCACAGTAATGTAAATGCTGGTTATTATTACTTCAATCAAGGAACTTATTTGACAAATCTGATCCTGAAATCTTAAGAATGATGGGAGAAAAGGGAAATTGGATGCTGCTGTTCTGTGAAAATTTATGCAGTTTTTCTAAATACGTCTGTCTTCTCAGAGGAAGCTACATATACTTGGGCAGAATGATCAGCAGAATTCTTTCAAAATCATAGTAATTATGATCTGGCATGTTATCAGCTTTGTTGTAGTTGTGTCCATGATCTTTCAGGTTTAATACCTTTTTGCTTAATCATAAGAGAGGCTACATCAATTAGAAAACCTGCAAATTGTAAAACTGATTTAAACTTATGGCACACATCATACTGAAAGTTATATTTTATTCCACTGAAACACAAAAATGTAGAAATTTGGTGTCAGAAAAACCCCCACTGGTCTATTGAGTCTGGTCTTTGAGTTTTTTGTTTGTTTTATTTTTAATGTATTTATTTATTTTTGTTATTAGAAAAATGCTAGGTTTGAGAGCCAGTACGATGGTGTAATTTTGGTTCTGGGCTAGGATAACGAGACCTAGGTCAGTGTTGGGAAACCATTTCGGCACGGGGGAACACTGGAAATCTGAAGAGCAGCTCCTCTGCGCACAGGAGCGCTGGAAGCTGGAAGAGCAGTTCCATGGCACGCATGCACACATCGAGAAGCTGAACTTCAATTTTCCAGTGTGCACATGCGTGCCAGTCACCTGGTCTTCTGGTTTCTGGTGCGCATGCATGCACAAAGAGCAGCTGGCTAGTGTGAATGCGCACACTGGAAACCGGAAGCTTAGCTTCCTGGTGCATGCATGTGTGTCAGGGAGCTGTTCTTCCAGTTTCTGGCATTCCCATGCGCATGAAGTCCACCTAGCCAGCACACATGTGTGTGCCAGAACCTGGAAGAGCAACGGGCAATGGCTGGCATGCCCGGAGAGATGGCTCTGTGTGCCACATCCGGCACACATGCCATAGGTTTCGCCATCACGGACCTAGGTTGTAGCTTTACAAACTGACTGAAAAACAAAAACCCATTATCATATCATGCTTTGACGAGCTTTGGTGTAAGAACTTGGCAAACACAATACAAAAATAAGTGGACGCTATAACTAAGCAAGCCATACATTAAGAAAAAGAGTGAGATAAAAATGCTAGGCTCCTCTGTTCTCTAGAAAGTGTCTATCTTTCTAGATTTAAACTAGGATTTCACACAGTCAGCAATATCAGATTCAGATTTTGTATTGCAATATAATTAAAATATATCTCTGTTCATATGAGAATCTCAAGACAATTTTTTTGTTTACAATTTCAAGCCATCTTTTCAGTACTTCACAACCACTCCCATCCCCACAATTTATATGCTGGCTATATTTGTAATTTGTATATTTGTAATTTGGCAGAGGAGATTTGGTATTTTTAATGTATATTTGTTAGTACATAATATCATGTTAAGTTAGATATTATTGCAATTAACAATTTTCTGTTCAGTACTTAATCTCAAACTTTTCACCCTGAAAAAGAATACATTAACAGTTAATTCAATTCTTTATGTAACTGTGATTTTTTTTATTAAGGGGAACTATTGACTCTAATTTTGTGTTAGCTGCTTATTTTTATTACTTGCATTTGGGGGGTTGCTAATGTTCTTGTGCTATTTGCATTCTAATGATGCCAATTCTCTTTCTCTTTCATGTTAGAATTGCCTTAATTTCAGGATGCTAATCACTCTGCTTTTATAATCACTCTGCATTCTGTGTGTGTGTGTGTGTGTGTGTGTGTATATGTGCGTCTTCAGAAGCTACTCAGCACATATATTGAATATATACTGGTATATAAAAAGTGACTTTAAAAATTATTGATTAGACTGTATATAAAAGGAACCTCATAAATTGGGCAGTTATCATAAGATAATTGACTGTCAGTATATTCATTTTGTAACTGGAAAAACGGTGGGGTTTATTGATACAGTGCAGCATGAAGTTATCTTTCTTTTCACTCTTACTATTAGGGAAATAATTTCAGTATAAAGTTCCCAACCTAACAGTGTATGTTAGGGATTTACATGAAGTAAGGCTGCTCTAAAGAAGTAAATTAGGGATTCTGTTTGTTCGATTTTTGTTTAAATTTAGTCATTAAAATTAAACTGGAATTCAGCCATCAAAATCACACTGTCAAGTTGTATTAACTTTTGCATTTTACATAAAATAGTTTTAGATTCATGTGCATATGTTAAGTTTATGCAAAAAATGGGGAAAAAATCTGTTCTTGATTTCCATTATAGCTATTCATTTACCAGTAGGTTCCCATCAACAAGATTGTGCAAGTTCATATATATTGGATTGGTCTACCAGAAGCATAAAAAAATTGTAGGGAATCAAGGCACTGAAATTATAGACATTACATCAAGAACTATATCCTCTATTTATTCACAGCACACACCACCAAAATATGGCTTACTGGGATATGTGAATCCAGTCACAAACATTTACTTTTCATTCTCAATCCATTTTTTGCTGCATTCATCAGGGCTCTGATGACAGATATAATGCTGCTAATTGTATAAACCAGACACATTTTAGTTCTGGAAAACGTGTATAATGCTTTAATGATACCTGTGATGGTAGGACAGGAAAAACAACTGCATTGGCAATATGTAACTTAGAATCTTCTTCCTATACATATACCTAAAAAGGCTATAAAGGGGTAACTTTGGCATCAAACAGAATTGGTAAATTGTATAAATTTTAATAATTACATTATTAAAATTACGATCATTTTACAGTGTTTTATATTGTTTCCTAGCTATAATTTTTTATCATTTAATTATTGGGCGTCGTGGTGGCTCACAGTTGAGACACTGGGATTGTCAGCTGTAAAGCTGGCAGTCCAGTTTCAAAACCTGAGCGTCACGCAATGAGATGAGCTTTCATCGTCACCCCGGCTCCTGCCAACTAGCAGTTTGAAAGCATCCAAATACGAGTAGATAAATAGGAATTATTTTGGCGGGAAAGTAACAGTGGTCCATGACATCATGCTGGCCATATGACTGCAGAAATGTCTTCAGACAACACTGGCTCAACGGCCTTGAAATGGAAATGAGCACCGCCCCCTGTAGTTGACAATGACTATAATCCGCAGGGGCTCCTTTATCTATTTTTACCGTAGCTTTCATGTTAGGAGGTTTTTTCCCCCGTAGACCATGGGTGTCAAACTCGATCGCGTCACGTGATGTCACATGATGTATCACAACATTTTTTGCATCTTTGACGGAGCTGAGGTAGGTGTGGCCTACATGTGATACATGCAGCCCGCGGGGAGCCAGTTTCACACCCCTGCCCTAGAGCTAAGGCTTTGAATAAACAAACAAGGAGATAGGCAAAAGAAAGAAGAATGAAAAGCTATCATTATTCCTTTCTTAGCTTTGTAGATTTATAATTGCATTTAGGAGGAAAAGGAAAGAAAGGAAAAGATTTGGAAGTTGATGAACCAAAGCATTGTATGGTATTTTGTTCCTGAACATGACATTTGTAGAATTGAATATGGCCTTGGTTTTCATTTTTGTAGTTGTCTAAAGTAATTATCAATGGATTTTTCTGCTGTGAATAAAGATACTTTCTAATAATTTGGAATAGGAACATGGGAAAAAGCAATCTCCCTATGCTCCTTGTTTTGTTCTATTTCTTCATTAGATCTGAAGTTTTTACATTTGCTCTGTAAGAATATGAATATTTTGCATGACACAGGAAATATAAGGCACTCTGGATTTCTCTTGTATGAAAGGAAATTAGGATGTAAAAAGGCCAATTTAATCTGTTCTGGACAACTTCAAGCAGTACATCCCAAAGTGTTATGTGCAGAATTTGGGATTGTCCGATGAACCTTGTCTTTTAATGAAGTAGATGACATGCTATTAAAGTGCCATAATTCAAGGAGTGGGAAGACAATCCTGTTGTTAAGATTGCCCCATACCCCGCAGAAGTAAGCAGTGAGCAATATTCATCTTTGTTAGTACAATATACTCACTGAATCCAAGTTCAACTTCTCATGTTAAAGATAATTATGTCAGGGGAGTTAATCTTAATTTCAGGTAAATACGGAAAAGAAAATATATTTATACTTACAACCTCTCACTTTGTTAATTTTCTTCCCCTAGTACAGGTTCTAAGGAGGTATTAATTTCATTCTATCCGGGGGAGGGGGTTATTTCCTATAATTATTTTTTATTGTTTATTACATATTTTTTAAGATCAGTTCAGGGGTGGGTTCTAATTTTTTTTACTACTGGCTCTGTGGGTGTGGCCTATTTTGTGGGTGTGGTTTGATCATGTGACTGGATGGGTGTGACCAACTCAATGTCACTCACATTAAGGGGT
>JANHFT010002074.1:167631-178235 GCA_032467955.1 Pseudoxenodon macrops
GGTGCTCCTTCTATTTGTTTGTATTTTTGTCCATTGTAGATGAAGTATGTGTTGGATAGGCAGTGGTTGGTCAGGTCATATATATATATCGTTAAGTATAACCGATTGCATCAAGTGCGTAAGAGAGATAATTGATACAAGAAATATTTTCCCTTTTCAGCCAGCCTGATTCTTATATTGCAAACTAATATTCCTTTGTTAGCAAAATCTGTGAAATGTTTGATACTTCAGCTAGATTTTGAATTAAAAGAAAATACAGTTATTCTCATGGTGGATTAAACTAAAGTTCCAATGCAGTTTAAATTGTGGGTATATATTAATCACAATTCATTAATTTGGACCTATCCAGTTTTAATATATGCTAAATAACACAATATATCATGAAGACTTGTTGTTCTTTTAAAAAAACCAGGCACTGTTAATGGTTTTCTAAATTTTATATTTGTTGTCTTTTAACAGTTCTTTTGTATTTTGTTTCACTGTTTTTACGGAAGATTTGGACTTCCCAAAAGTATCTGTAGCTGCCATACCATCTAAACAGGGATAGGCAAACTTTTAAAGCTAGTGGCCCATTGGTTAGAATGCAGAATTGTAGGCTAACTCATTGCTCACTCCAGGAATTTGATTCAGCGTGGCTCACGGTTGACTCAGCCTTCCATTCTTTCAAGGTCAGTAAAATGAGGACCCAGATTGTTGGGGGCAATATGCTAACATTGTAAACCACTTAGAGAGGGCTGTAAAGTCATATAGAGCGATATATAAGTGCTATTGCAATTAAAACACAGAAAGAACACCTCATGCTTGAGTGCACTGGGGAAATCGCAATGTAGAATAACAAGTTTTACACTGATATTTGTTCTCATAAAATTGCCAAGGCAAGTAAATAACATATACCACTTAAAAGCAGGACGTGATTTACACAAATAACTTAATGGAGTCCTAACACTTCAGATTCTTCACTACCTCGCAGATTACAATCTCCTCCTAACATGATATTTTCAAAAAATGCATCATTCATACATCCTCCTTTTCCTAAACGGTAATAGCATGCAATACAATTTAACCATATTTTATTTGTTTTTCAGTTGTGGTTATGTGACTCCATTTCATTTGCCAAGTAAACAGGATTAAGTCTGTTCCCATTGAAATGCATCACAATTAAGTGGGTATTATAAGATTAACCTTCTTGGGGATTCAAGAATTCGTATCTGCCCATGAAGTATTTCTCCAAACAGCTATCATTCATGCAAAATAGGAGCCAACTTTGCAAGATATTAAAGTACTAGATTCAGAGAAATGTATATTATCTGGCTGATGGATGTAGGATTCTTTGAAAAACACTCAGGATTGTTTGGCTGCTAAAATAGTCCTCTATCCCCCCCCCTTTTCCTTTTCTTTTTTGCAAAACTAAAGACTGCTGTCTCTCTGTGTTAACAATCTCTAATTTAAAATATAAGTGTAAAGCAGTATTAAGAACATAGATAGAAAGGTCTCGCCATCAAGCCAAACCTATGACAGTTTTCTAATTACTTCTTCAGAACATATTTTACAACCACATGCACCGGTTGGATGCATACAATATGCATATCCCAAGGAAGAAAAATAGAGAAAGCACCCTTATCCTCTTCTGGCCAGATGGATGAAAGAGAATTGGGAGATCCCAAAGTACAGGAGAATCTTGATTTTCCAATGACACGTTTCCACTTTTTACGCTATACGGAGATTTGATATCTGTGCTTGTTCTCACAACAACTTTTTACACTTTGTTCTGTACTTGTACCTCTTTTTTTCTTTTTTTCTTTCTTTCTTTCTTTTTTTCTTTTTTTCTTTCTTTCCTTTCTTTCTTTCTTTCTTTCTTTCTTTCTCTTTCTTTCTTTCTTTCTTTCTTTCTTTGATGTATCAGCCATTCATAATGTACCAGTCATTCAGACATATAGATTTTCTTTTACTTTGTTTCCATTTATTAGCTCTAACTGGTGCCAGGAGATGGTTTATTTTGTGTTCTTCAAGTCCCAAAGGTGCTTTTTTAGGAGGCAATTGGACTTCCTGGTAGTTTTTTTGTCTTTGAAGACGTTTCACTTCTCATCCAAGAAGTTTCTTCAGCTCTGACTGGATGGTCAGAAATGGAAGGAGTTATATTCCTTGCAGATAGCTGCTCATTTGCATTCTTTTAGAGTCATTGAGGCCACTTAAATCCTTTGATTCCCCACCATCCAGTCAGAGCTGAAGGAACTTCTTAGATAAGAAATGCAACATTGAAATGGATAAGCTCACTCTAGAATTAAATGGAAAAGATGATTCAGAGTACTATGCGGTGTGGGAGAACTGGTACCAATGGATTGACAATAGGAACAAGAAATAGAAATGTATATAGAGTTAGATTGATTAACTAGAATGTATGTAATATATTGAAAGTTAATGTCAATTATATGGAAAATGTCACAGATTTGTTAAATATATGATAAAGTTTTGTAAAGAAAAATAAACAAATTTTCAAAAAAATAAAATAAAATCAAAAATCATTATTTTTAAACAAAAAGAAAAGAAAACACAACTCTTCTTCTCTTTTAATTTTAACTATGGTCTATTAGTGTGAAAAATGAGAGAAACTGTGGTCTATTACTTGGAGAAAATCTATGGATGGCAAGGTCATCCAGGTAGCCATCATATGTCTACCATTCATTGCTGCTAAACATCAGCTTTCCTAAGTGTACATCTATGGAGTCACATTGAATCCGCAATAAGAAATGTGTTGCTTATACTTTGTTGAGTGAAGGCTGAAGGGAAGCATGTAGGGAACTGTGGAGCATGCAAGAAAACTAGAAATAAATCTACTATTTTGTATGCATCAATTTGATTCAGTTTAGGGAAGAATAAAAATATAAATATTCCCCCCAAAAAAAGGAAGTTCAACAACTTCGAAGAAAAAAACCCCAAGAAAGTCCAGTTGCCTCCTGATAAAGCACCTTTGGGACGACCATGACCTGGATGACTGAGAATCTCCATAGACTTTTGAATTCTTCAAGCTTTCACTCTTCCATTTATTCACTTTCTGATGAGTTAGTAGTAGAAGGATATAGAGAGAATAGTAAGATTCAAGGAGACAATACTAAAAGGATACATGTTGACAAACAATTGAAATATTCTGGATATTTCCTATCACTGTGGCATAAACCGAGTCCTGTGCTCAATTGGAGTAAATATTTTTTCTCTAAGTGTTGTTCCCGAATAAAATGGGCAATCAGAAGAACTAAGTAGTGGACTGTACACACATTGCATCAGAGGTGGGTTCCTACTGGTTCTATCCGGTTCTATAGAACTGGTAGTAACTTGGCGATGACATCACGGAGCTGGTCCTGTCGGTGGTTTCGTGGACGCCGCCATCTTGGATTTTGCTTCTGCACATGCGCAGAAGCTAGTTTTTGACTGCTGTGTGTGAGCAAACCGGCAGTAAAAATATCCAGAACCCACCCCTGCACTGCATGGCTTCTCTATGCTGCTTTCATGACTGCTACTGCTTAACAAACCACTCTATGCACAAAAGCCAACCTGACCTACTTTTACCAGGGTCAGATGGCTAGGCAGTGAGTTCTCATTTTTATTTCCATAGTGTCCACTGGCATTTCACTGCATAGGAGGAAGATACAATTATATTGGGTCTCTCATCAACACTTGAGCTACAACTGCTTATTTTATTTTAGAAATGTGTATACAATGCCTTCCTACCAAAAAGTTCTCACAGAAAGTAAAATTCAGTGGAACTTTAAAAATTACATAGAAATCTAAGACTTAAAATTGAACTAATCATTTTTCAGTTACTAAAGTTCTTAGAATATGAGCTGCTTCATCTATGGGAAAGGTCATCGCTTAACTACCGTACAGTCAAAAGACTGAGTTAATTGAAGCATTACTTCCTTTGCCTCCACATCTATGCAGCCCATTAGTGAATGACTCCTTGACAAAAATTTAATGTTGGGTAAGTCTGTCCACGTTCTCTGTTCCATCAGGATGCTTAACTAGCTTCACATATTAGTGTATCATTTCCTCTGGGGAAAAGGTGGGAAAGAGAGAATATGTTCCCACTCTTCACCACAGTTAAGAAATATAACTTCATTATCTGAACAGATCAAGCTTGCTTTTGCTTCATATGCAGTATATGAACATGATGGATGAGTACAGTAGTTTAGTAAATCCTGTGAAATTAAAGCATCTCTTTTCTAAACGGATAATTATTATTGTGAACGTTTAAAATGAAATCTGTTTATGTATTATATGTTTAACTGTCATAGACTGAAAGTGATGTACTTTATTTAACACAAATAAAAGTATTCCCTTCCTCATTAAGAAAATGAATAATATGGGAGATTGGATTAAAATTGGGTTTTCCTTGCAAATCTATTAATGTTAAAACATATTATTTATGAAATACTTTCTTGCAGAATTGTATACTCTGTTTTGTTTCATATATCAATCTATTTGTTACTCAAGATTGCATTTTATTTCCAACTTTGGTATTCCATGATCACCAATGATGAGTCTAATTTTTGTTGTGGGTTTTATCAATAGGGTTTTGTGACAGTATCAGCTTTCCCTGACTCAGTAGTCGGAGCATAAATTTGGATCACTGTGAGACTGAAAGGCTTATTTTTTATTTCAACCAAGATTTTTTGTTATTTGGAAAGTTCCATCCAAGCACCGACTTTATTACACATTTGTTAATAATGATGTCTATTCTGTTTCTTACATAATTTTTTTTGTCCATAGTAAACGATTTAGTATCCATCTGATGTAAAGTGGTCCATTCCAAGCCATGGAGTATTTATTCTTAGAGCCGTGGTGGTGCAATGGTTAGAATGCAGTATTGCATTCTGCCCACTGCCAGGAGTTCGATCCTAACCGGTTCAAGGTTGACTCATTCTTCCATCCTTCTGAGGTCAGTAAAATGAGGACCCAGATTGTTTGGAGTAATATGGTGACTTTGTAAACCGCTTTGAGAAGGCTGTACAGCACTGTGAAGTGGTATATAAGTTTAAGTGCTATTGCTATTCTTGCTAGTCTGGCAACATCAAATTTGGTTCCTGGTTCTGACATTGCATGTATTTAAAGCTTTATAGCGTCACATTTTTTTCTTTTGCCACTGAACACACCAACTTCTTGTGTATTGTTTAGATGTTAAATCAACCACATTATGAATACCAGTGCTGCTCATATTTGTCCTTTGCTCTTGTCCAGTTGCTCACTGGATATATCCCACCTTCAGTCATTCACCTTCCAGACCCTTCAAGATCAGGGATTCTTAACCCAAGGTTCACAGACTCTGGGAGTCTATAAAATTGAGTGAGGGAAAAAATTACAGTCACTAATGAAAATTTAACTTTTCCTTCCATAATATATATAAGTACCGGTAGTCCTCGACTTACAACCACAACTGAGCCCAAAAGTTCTGTTGCTCAGCAAAACAGTTAAGCGAGTTGCATTCCATTTTATGATCTTTCTTGCTGCAATTGTTAAGTGAGTCACTGACGTTGCTAAGTTAGTAACATGGACGTTGAGTGAATCTGGCTTCCCCATTGACTTTGCTTGTCAGAAGGTCACAAGAGGTGGATCACATGAGCCCAGGACACAGGTCCCCATATTTATGACAATGCAACTGTCATAAATATAGGCAACTTGCCATGTATCTGAATTTTTACAACGGGAATGCTGTAATGGCCATAAGTATGAAAAACAGTCACAAGTCACTTTTTCCATTGCTATTATAACTTTGAACAGTTACTAAACAAATAGTTGTAAATTGAGGACTACCTGTATAGGCAGTAAAGTAATTCATGTACTCTATAATATAGACACTGATAGTGTTTGTAAAACTCGGTATGTAAAATTATTATATCCTAAAACACCTTTTAGGTGTTTAGGTGTTTTTAATTTAAACCTATAAACCTTTCACTACTTTATCTTTACTTTCTACAGGAGAAACGGTGTATATATGTGTGTATGTGCACACACACACACACACACACACACACACACACACACACACACACACTTATACACAGTTTCTCCACAAAATGGTTAAAGGTTTATAGGTTTAACGAGACTCTCATGTCCATAGGTTTCCTAAAATTATCAAATGGATCAATGACACTAAAGCAGTTAAGAATCCCTGACATAGACATTGTCCTGTTTACAGAGGTCCATTTGGTTTTCTTGGAAGAATTCAAGAGTTGTTTGTAATTATCTTTTCTTGTGGATCATATTTAGTCTGATCCCACATCTAAACAATGGTGAAATCCATTTTTTTTTACTACCAGTTCTCTGGGTGTGGCTTGGGGGGCTTGGCAGGGGAAGGATAGTGCAAAATTTCCATTCCCTTCCCTCTCGTGGGGGAAGGATATGGCAAAATCTCCATTTCCACCCCACTCTGGGGCCAGCCAGAGGTGGTATTTGCCAGTTCTCCGAACTACTTAAAATGTCCGCTATCGGTTCTCCAGAACCTGTCAGAACCTGCTGGATTTCACCTCTGATATGAACACAGAACAGTAAAGAAACCTCTCAATTTAAGGAAGAAGAATGAGCAGCAATTGCTTTAAAAATAATGCAGATGTTAACAAATGTTGGATTAACCATAGCAAATGTCATTTGGATAGAACTACTGCTTCTGCCTGAACTCCTTGACTCTGCCACCAAGTTGATAGTGGAGTTCCCTAGACTGATGGTTTTGGAAGATTTCAACCTGCTGTTTCTGAGCTCAGAGTCAGAAGCACCTCAGAGGTTCAGGGCTGCCATAGTCATGATGGACCTGATTCAGCTTATTGGGCCCAATTCACATCAGAGGCTACATGCTAAATCTGTCTTTTGTACTGGTTAGCAGCAATGTTAATTTCGGGTTGAATTTATTTTTATTAATTAAATTTATATGACACTCATCTCACTATCCAAAGTAACCTGGGCAGAATGTTGACATCAGTCCCTTGCCCTCTCCTGGCTCTAGAGTTGAATGACATATTACATAATTTGAAAAAAAAGTGGGCAGAAACAAGTATAGAATAGAATAACAGAGTCGGAAGGGACCTTGGAGGTCTTCTAGTTCAACCCCTGCTTAGGCAGGAAACCCTACACCACTTCAGACAAATTGTTATCCAATATCTTCTTTAAAATTTCCAGTGCTGGAGGCAAGTTGTTCCACTGATTAATTGTTCTAACTGTCAGGAAATTTCTCCTTAGTTCTAAGTTGCTTCTCTCCTTGATTAGTTTCCACCCACTGCTTCTTGTCCTGCCCTCAGGTGCTTTGTAGTTTGACTCCCTCTTCTTTGTGGCAACCCCTGAGATATTGGAACACTATTTTCCACTCAATGGTCAAACCAACTGAAAGCCATCAAAATGAAGCATGCAAATATCTGGGCTGAATAACATCAACTCTAGGCAAGTAAAAATTTGATTAGTAAAGAATACATCCAAAGAGTGAGAAATTTGCTAAAATCAAAATGGAACAGTGGAAACACTGTCAAAGCCATTAACACGTAGGCCATACCTGTGATACGATACTCTGCTGGAATTATTAACTGGACACAAGTTGAACTGGACAGTTTCAACCCAGAATAAGAAAACTGATGACACTCATGAATATCAAAACATAGTAATTAAAACATCTGGTCTGAATGGCTTTAACTGCAATATTTTTAAATTGGTTTTCTTTTATTATCAAGCCTACAGTATTGGCCAAATGCCATTTTGTTTAATACTATAAAGTCAATTAACTTTGTTGCATGCAAAGTCAAATGTTTTATTTCAGAATCCAAGCGATCCTTCCTCAGAATCGTGCCCTCCATAAATGTTGTAAATGCCATCTGGGAAATTCCAAGAGTTACAATCTCAAAACATCTGGAGGGAACCAGGTTGGGGAAGACAGTTGAATTCTAGCTTTGACTTGGGGTCACCGTTTCTATACTGAAGGCACTTTTATATATTGATCAACAACAGAAGTAGATATAGTGATCATATAGGAATTATTTGCATGAACAGGCTGGGAAATTCATTTGCTAATTAAGTAAAGAGGGTAATCAGACAAGATTGTTATCATTATACTTGCTAATGCCTTGCATCTAGGACAAGTTTAATTCCTGATATGCTGCAGGGTCCCCCAGATAAGTTTGGATAAGCTGGTTTCTCCCCCTCTCCTGTCAAGATGTTGTTTTCCCCAAAAAAATAGCCCAGGTGCTGTCTCCATCCACACCACCATAACCGGGTTACTTGAAAACTGAACTGATGATTATTGCATAAAATATAGAGAAAAATTTGGAACTTTGGTGATGCAGGGAGAATTTTATAAGTTCAAAAATGGAAAGAAGCACTAACTCCCACAATGGAAGAATGGATTTAAAAAGTGATGGAATTGGCAGAGATGGCAAAGTTAACTACATTAATTAGCAAAAAGAACATTACTATCTTTTTTTTTCTACTTGGAAACCACTTCTGGGCTTTCTGCTCAAAAGAGATAAAAATGAAATTTTGGTTTTGATGATTAAGTAGATCGTTGTTATAGAAATGGCTAATTCTTCCCAACTTTATATGCATTTATAGTCATTATATAATTTACTGCACCAAAGAAAAGTTGGGCATCAGGTTTTTTTTGTTTCTTTCCCTTCCTTTCACTCTAATCCCCTTCCCCTTTTCCTTTACCTTTATTCCCGTTGTCTTTATTTTTATTTTATATTAAGAAAAAAAATAATGAAAATACTAGAAAAAAGGAAAAGAAAACTGAACTGGTTAAGGACAATAGGAGGTGGGGATATGGAGGAGTTTAGACAGAACCAGAGATTTGAAAGGGAGCATTCATAATGGATACGGAGGCTGCAATCTTCCTACATCAGCAAAAGCAAACCCTGCTTCCCAATAGCAATAGCATTTAGACTTATATACACAGTGCTTCACAACACTCTCTAAGCGGTTTACAGAGCCAGCCTATTGCCCCCAACAATCTGGGTCTTCATTTTACTGACCTCGGAAGGATGAAAGGCTGAGTCAACCTTCAGCCTGGTGAGAATTGATCTACCAAGTTGCAGGTAGCCAGCAGGCAGCAGAAGTAGCCTGCAGTACTGCACTCTAACCACTGCAGCTCTCAATCAAAAGTTTCTTGTATAGGCTATGCAATTAGCAGAATAACAGAGTTGGAAAGGACCTTGGAGGTCTTGTAGTCCAACTCCCCTGCTCAAGCAGGAGACTCTGTATCATTCTGGACAAATAGCTGTCCAGTCTCTTCTTAAAAACCTCCAGTGTTGGAGCTCCTACAACTTCTGAAGGCAAGCCAGCGGTTCCACTTGTTTATACTAAAGTAAGCAATTCACTTGCTTCAAAGTAAAATTCTAAACTGAAATAGGTTTGCCTCTGGGAAGGTGCGATCAGTATAAGGTCAGGGGGAGAAATAGCTTTTGTTTCCTTCTGTTTTTGCGTTTAAGGGAAGATGATGTGATATGTCCAAAGCCGAAATATTTGCTACGAGAGGCAAAGACTGCCAGCAAGGCTAGGACTGAGGAGATCCTGCGTGGGCCTGCTAACAATAGAAAGGGATGCTGGAGGCACTGACATTCTGTAACAGAGGAGGAAAATCTTGTTGAGACTAGAAGCAATACGTCGCAGGTGGTAATTAGAATTTGCCTGCTGACAGCACAGTTATGCTACATTGATCACCTGAAGGGGTTATGCTAGGATTCTCAACTCATTTTCTCAAACCTTGCTTTCTGGTTTTAGAAGGATGGTGGAAAATTCACCCAAATAAACGCCAACAACCAGAAGTGAGTCAATGATAGTTTATATTCTAAAACCAGCAGTTGTAATGAGTCACTGCTCTCCTACACCTTACCTTAAAAGCCCTTCATGGAAGGGGTCCAGGTTACCTGAGGGACCGTTTCACCCCATTGGGATTGGCCTGCCTCACTTCTGCTGGCAGAGGAGGCATGCTGTGGGCCCTGATTGTTTCGGCTGGTGGGGTCCAGGAGGAGACTCTTCTCTGCTGTTGCTCCTGCCCTCTGGGACATCTTCCTCCTCCCCCTGCGAGGTTGGTCCCAACCCTCCTATCTTTTCGTAAGGGCCTAAAGATGTGGTTCTGCCAGTTGGCTTGGGGCCCCAGGGGCCCCAGGGGCTTGATCAGGAGTGGGCTGCTGGGGGTTCGCAGGGATTTGGGAGAACCTCTGGCTAAGATTCTGTGCAGTTTGGAGAACCCCCAAATTCCACTCCTGACTAGCCCTGCCCATCCGACCCCTCCTAGGAGTCCCCACGCGGCCCATTTTGGATGCAGGTAAGTGCAGGGATGCGCGGAGGCTTGGGGAGGGCGAAAAACGGGCCTACTGGAAGTTTTGGAAGTCCATTTCTGGCCTCCAGAGGGCCTCCAGAGGGCCTCCAGAGCCTGGGGAGGCTGTTTTCATCCTCCTGGAGGCTTGAGAAAATCCTCCGGAGCCCAGGGAAGACAAAAAGGCTCCCACACTGTGGTGCAGGAGGCTGACTAGGCCACACCCACCATGGTCACGCCCACCCAGCAATTGGGCAGAGAACCCCTTGCTAAAAATTTTGAAGTCCGCCCCTAGGCTTGATCAAGTAATAACCTCCCC
>JANHFT010002075.1:34314-44823 GCA_032467955.1 Pseudoxenodon macrops
CGCCGCCGGTTCTATAGAATCTGTCTGAACCTGCTGAATTTCACCCCTGGTTTAAATGAAATTCTGAACTGTTTTGTGGTATTTGTGTGTTCTTCTATAGACTGAAAAATATAACTATCCTGTAATATTAGACGCCTTCAAAGTTTCTGAATGTTTTGTGACAATCTATTTGCAGAAAATGGTGTGCCATGGTGAGCACACATATCTTTTTGCTCAAGCTATAATGTCCATGTTAGCGCAAGAGGAACAAGGGGGCTCTGCCGTGCGTAGAATCGCTCAAGAGGTCCAGCGATTTGCTCACGAGAAGTAAGATCCTGCTTCATTTCTTTTCCAGTTTAACCTATGGCCCTCCTTGGTTGCATGCCTCAGAATAAGTCTAGTCTATAAAAAAGGATGCCTGATTCAATTCTAAGCATGATCCCCAAATTAAATATTGTTTGAAAATAATATCCTTAATCCAAGATGTTATGCAAGCCCAGCATGTCACGAGAACAACATCAGGTGCACCATGATATTAATGTGGCAAATGTCACAGATCATGGACTTTCAAGGTGACATCAACTTGTGCCCCTATGTATGCATCCATGCCTACATATTATGAAGTATACAATTTACATTAGAATAACAAATTTATAGAGCTTTTTCTGAGTTCTAGAGTCTTTCATACTTCCACATCTCTTAGGTGCAGTAACAACACCTGCTTGTTCTAAATTGTCTTTTCTAATTGGGATTCTGCCCATGTTGTCCAGATATTTAGAATAGTGTTTCTCAACCCATGGCAACCTTAAGATGTGTATTCAACTCTTAGAACACCCCATCTAGTATGTTGGCTGGAGAATTCTGGGAGTTGAAGTCCACACATCTTAAAAGTTGCCAAGACTCAGAAATTGTGATCTAGAGCAGGGGGTCTCCAACTTTGGCAACTTTAAGCCTGGAGGACTTCAACTCCCAAGAATTCCCCAGCCAGCAAAGGCTTAAAGTTACCAAGGTTGGAGACCCCTGATCTGCAGAGAATCTGCTTAAGGTCTGTGGGAGGTAAGATGGTGTAGACCAGAAGGCAAATCTTAATAGTGATTCCCCGTCTCCCCAATTATAAAACCCACAGCCTTGAGAGGTCTACCTATCTCCTTTTCTTAGGACTTTTCGAAGAACACTGAAAACAATGCAGTTTTAGCAGGCTTTTGGTTTGCAAATTATAGGCAATCGTCTATCTGTTTCCGCAAAATTTAAATGTCTTATTATGCAATCTCTTAGATTGGGGAAATATACCGTAGATGGGTGGATGAACGGACACAGGTTACATGCTGCATAAATTTGGTCTATTTAATGATAATACTTGTGAGGTCATGTTAGCAATTGAATCTCCTCAGCATTTTGTCCATGGAACACACTCGATTCTGTTTGGCTCTTAATAACATGCCAAACATTTTTAGGCGATTGCTCATTAGATCTCCACTATTATTGGTGATTTGTTACCTCTTCTCCTGAAGCTTTCCTAAAGCAAGCTTGCTCTGTCTCTTGTTTTTGCTTGATCTCCTGAAGAGGGCATGATGCCAGTCAGATCACCCTAGCGTTGGGCACTGCAGCTTCCTATCCCCGCGCCTGCCAAGCCCTTGGTGCCATGCTGTCGAAAGGAGCTCTGAATCCAGCCGACATCACAGTCCTCTTCAAGATGTTCACAAGCATGGATCCTCCTCCTGTAGAGCTGGTTAGTAGCGGCCTCCCTTGGGGGAAAAAAAACCCTAGACTTCTTCATAGCTCCCCATCCTCACTCTCCGTTAAGAAGCAAAAGTGAGTTTCTTTTGCGACTTTCTGATGAGCAAACTCAATGGGGGAAGCCAGATTCAACCGTGTTACTAACTTGGGAGTTAAGTTCTCCACTTAGCAACTGTGGCAAGAAAGGTCGTAAAATGGAGCAAAGTTCATTTAAGAAACGTCTCACTTAAGCATCATAAATGTTGGGCTTAATGATGGTCAACAGTTGAGGACTACCTGTATTAAGTGATATCGTCATGTGACATCACGCTTTGCAACCATATCGCTTACTGACAGAAATTCCAGTCCCAGTTGTGATGATAAGTCGAGAACTACCTGTATCTTGGTCTTCACAAAATTTTAGATTTCAGTAGTTTTGTTTTGCTTTTCTTTCGTAGGCGGGGAGTTGATTTGATTTGACATTATATACTTTTAATGAAGGAATAGTCTTTTAAGTATCAAGAGTCAGAATCGAAATGTAACACTTAATCTTAGTTCCAAAATTCACCTTCTTGCAAATGAAAGTATTTGGAGATGTAATCAGTGGTTATTGTTTAGAATCTGGTTTTTCCGTAAACCAGTGATATGTTTTTTGCTTCATTTCCCTACAGATTAGAGTTCCTGCTTTTTTAGATCTCTTTATGCTGTCGCTGTTCAAGCCAGGCGCAAAAATCAATCAGGACCATAAGCACAAATACATCCATATTTTGGCCTACGCGGCTAGCGTGGTGGAAACATGGAAGAAGGTAAACTTGGGATGACTGAATGATGGTTTAGAAATAAATTGGTGCTTTGGAACAGGATAAGAATTAGATTACTTTATGTGCTTGCAATGTTTAGAATAAACCTGTATGCCTGGCTTCCAAATTTACAGAAATAGCTTTCATGATTTTTAACCGAAAGAGGTCTTTGACTCAAGTAGTCTTCATTCATTTTTTTCTTCTTCTTGTACTTTTTCCACAAATGGTGATAATGAATAAAATGTCTGGGACTTTAGCAGGAATTAGAAACTCTAATTTCCCTCTCCTTAATTTCCTAAACTACCATTCCCATCATTTTCATCACTAGGACTGTTGGAAGGTATATTTATGCTACAGATTCTGCATTATTGTTTATAGGTGTATTTCAGTGGTGAAATCCAAAATTTTTACTACCAGTTCTATGGGCCTGGCTTGGTGGGCATGGTGTGGCTTGGTGGGTGTGGCAGGAGAAAGATACTGCAAAAATCTCCATTCCCACCCCATTCTGGGGCCAACTAGAGGTGGTATTTGCCGGTTCTCCGAACTACTCAAAATTTCCACTACCGGTTCTCCAGAACCTGTCAGAAACTGCTGGATTTCACCCCTGGTGTATTTGTATGTATGCAAGGGATTTTATAGAATTATGTCATTGGAAGGGACCTTAAGGGTCATCTAGCCCAACATTTTGTAATGTCCAGGAAAATCTGTTAAACCATCCATGAGAGCTATCCACCCTCTTCTTCCAAACCTTTTGACGGAGAATCCACAATTTCCATAGTCAGACTGTTCTACAAATTCTACTATCGGAAAAGTTTTCCTTACACTGAAATGAAATCTAGGTTTTTGAGCTAGGTCATAGGTAGTCTAATAAATAGATTATTATGTTTAACAATTTTGAACAAGCAAAGTCAATGGGGGAAATCAGATTCACTTAACAACCACGTGATTCACTTAACAATGCTGGCAGAAAGGTCATAAAATTAGCATGGCTCACTTAACAACTGCTTTCTTTAGCAATGGAAATTCTGTCCCAATTGTAGTCGTAAATCGAGAACTGTCTTAGTATCTAATGATTACTGACTGAGACTCAGAACCTATTGAGTTCTACTTACTGAGACTCGGAGATATATACTTTTAAGGGGGGGAAAGAACCATTAAACAGGGTTCTGTGCCAATTCAGGTTTCAGCAGGAATGTCCTTTTGTCTCCTGCACCTTATTTCAACATTTCTTAGAACAAGAGGGTGAGCATCAATAAAGATGAGCTCAAGTCAACTTCCAAAGCGGTTGAAACAGTTCACAATCTTTGCTGCAATGAGAACAAAGGCGCTTCGGAGCTCGTCGCGGAGCTGAGTACCCTTTATCAGTGCATCAGGTAAGCCTCACCTTAGAACATGATTTCTTTGGTTAAAAAAAAATTCTGTTTGCGTTACACAGAATACGAAGGAAGGGTATAATTTCTGCTTTAAATTAAACTGATTTTAAACGTGTGTTTGTGGAGAGCAAGCCTGAGAAATCTGCAGGGTCATCTGGGTAACTCTTTCAGAGTCTCTTCGACCTGAGTTTGCGATAAAGGGACAATGATCAAGGGAGCAAGTTTCTTACCTTCAGTTTTGTAGAAGAAAATTGAGTGTGCAAGTGGAATAATTCTTGAAAAGGCTGGGGAAGGAAGAGAACTAGGCCTTTGACCGATTCTAAATTTGATTCTGGAAAACATTATATGCTTAGCAAATGAAAGATCTATGCTGGGAGCATTTCAGGGAATAGCTAATTGATTAATTAATTGATAACTTAATTTCCCACAATGGAAATATTTCCTGCTGTCAGGTAAACCATGTCCTGGTCATACAGTATTTCATCTTTTTCTAGTTGCCCTTTAAAGGCTGTTTTCCCACAGTTCGATAACACTTGTCCCAAAAGTGCTTTGGAAAGCTGGACTTTGTTTTTCCTTGAAGACATTTCGCTTCTCATCCAAAAAGCTTCTTCAGTTCTCATCGAAGAAGCTTCTTCAGAACCGGAGAAGCTTCTTCGATGAGAAGTGAAACAAGGAAAAACAAAGACAGTTCAGTTGCCTTTTGAAACAAAGCATCATTGGGACAACCATGACCTGGATGACTGAGAATCTCCGTAGACTCGATAATCCTTGCTTAACTCAGTAAGCTTGTGTTCAATCCAAAAATGTAACTAGAAATTTATCTGAAGAGAGCCAGTTTGGTCAAGTGATTAAGGTTCCAGGCTGGAAACTAAGAGACTGTGAATTCTAATCTAGCCTTAGGCATGAAGCCAGCTGGATGACTAGGCCAATCACCAGGAGATTGTGAGTTCTAGTCCAGGGGTGGGTTCTGGATATTTTTACTACAGGTTCGCTCAGGGTCATGCTGCGCGAAGTGTGTGAAGCGTGCGCGCATGCAGTAGTCAAAAATTAGCTTATGCGCAGGAGCAAATTCCAAGATGCTGCCCACGTGGGGAGCCACCAAAAAGGACTGTCTCCATGACGTCATCGCCAAGTTACTACTGGTTCTATAGAACCGGATAGAACCCACCTCTGTTCTAGTCCCATTTTAGGCATAAAAGCTAGCTGGGTGACCTTGGGCTAATCATTCTCTCTCAGACCACAACATCAGGCTTGGGTGACAATCTGCTCAGTCAGTTTCTGTCACAAGCAACAGATAAAAAGCAGAACCTGCACCTCCACTAGGAAAACACTAGGAAAACTAACTAGCTTTCTAAACACAGTTTTAAAGTTTAAGGAATAAGGAGAGGCCAGCCTCTTAACCCTCTCCTCCTTCCCACCCAGCAGGCTATAGACCTTTTGAAATCCGCTGAAATGCAGTTATCTGGGTTCACACAATAACAGCCAGCCACAAACCAACCACATTTTATCCCAGCATATGAATCAAGCAAGTGGCTTCTTTTATAGGCCCTTGCTTTCTGTTTTCTCTTCCTCTAATCTCCCTGGGAATTTGTCTCTTTTGGGGGAATTGTTTAATACCATTTTGCATTTAATGGTTTTCTGAGTTAAATTGCCTGTTTTCAGACTGAACTAAAAAACAAACAAAACCTTGCACTGATCTGATTGGACATAAAAACTAATAAGGAACCTTCTGATAATTGTTCTGATAATGTCCAACAAATAGTAGATTAAAGACGATGTCATAGATATTGGGGGTATTTGCCTCAATTTGCATGTCTTGCTTTGCTTTCTGCTCTCCTTAGATTTCCAGTTGTAGCCATGGGGGTATTGAAATGGGTTGACTGGACGGTATCAGAACCCCGATATTTCCAGCTTCAGACAGATCACACCCCGGTACATTTGGCGCTGTTGGATGAGGTGAGGTTTTGTGAGTTCTACTGAGTGGCTTTATCTTTTAGATATATGTTTGTCATGATAAGATTTCTTTGCTGTCCTTTGGAACGGTGTTTCCCCCAGGGACCTGGATGGTCCCAATCTTTTGGGCATTTTTGTAAGACTGAAGAGATGGGTGTTCCCCCAAACGATGAAGCTGGGAGGTTAATTCACCAACTGCTGGTGAATTGGTTTATTTTGTCATCTGTTGTTGCCTATGTCTAATAGTATGGTGCATATTGTACTATTATCACTACTAATATTTTGGATCAGTTCAGATAGTCTTTGAGTTACAACCATTCATTTAGCAACTGTTCAAAGCTGCGAAGGACCTGAAAAAAGTGACTTACAACTGGTCATCACACTTAGGACTGTCACAGCTTCACAATAGTCATGTGATCAAAGTTTGGCAACGGGCATGTATTTACAGTGGTTGCAGCGTCCCTGGGTCATGTGATCACTTTCCTGTTGAAGAGAAGCGAAACCTTTTTCAGGCCACAGTTCTAAAAATAGGTGGGGAAAACACCACAAGTGGAACTGCAAACATTCCCTGTCTATTAAATTTTTATTACATCAAAGGTTTCAATTTGCAGGATGTTTTTTTGGGGAAATTATATCTGATTGCAGGAGCTTTATTCATTCCCTTTGAAAGATTCTTTTTAAAAAACTTATAAGTAATCAGGTTTTACTGTATGGAAAAAAAGTTGAGATAGAAGCTGTTCTCTTTCACTCTGTGTTTTTAATTCATGGATCATTGTTTTCATACAATCTTTGCAAAATATTTTTCTCACTTGTACACTAGATTATGCTAATATATTTCACAGTTTCATCCTGTGGCATAAATCTGATTAAGGACCCATTTTTTGTATTTGCCAGAGGGCATAAATCCCTAGTGGTCATCCACCTTGATTGGTAACTTTTCTAAATTTGGATTCACTGGCAATAGTATATATTCTATATTTTAAGAATTTAGGAGTTCTTAGTCAGCACTGGTAGTCCTCAACTTAAGAGCAAGAATTGAACCCAAAATTTATATAGCTAAGTGAGACAGTTCTTAAGTGAATTTTGCCCCATTTTGCAACCTTTCTTGCCACAATTGTTAAAGGACTCACTGCAGTTGTTAAATTAGTAATACGGTTGCTAAGTAAATCTGGCCTCTCCATTGACTTTGAGATTTAACATTGCAACTCTCATAAATACGAGCCAATTGCCCAGTGTCTGAATTTTGATCACGTGACCTTGCGGATGCTGCAGTGGTCATAAGTGTGAAAAATGGTCATGTCACTTTTTTCAATTTTGTTGTAACTTCAAACAGTCAGTAAATGTCTGGCTGTAAGTTGAGGACTACTTGTATCCTGCATTTTAAAGTTTGTGGCTCGTCATAGTTGCCTCATTGTCAAGCTTGTGCATCAGTAGAAATGCAGATCTTTTGCTTTTTGCTCTGCAGATCAGCACCTGCCACCAACTGCTTCATCCTCTGGTCTTGCAGCTTCTGGTCAAACTTTTTGAGACAGAGCACTCCCAGCTTGATGTCATGGAACAGGTGATGAGAACTCAAAAATATGGGATTCTTGACTGTTGAGACTTTAGATGGGGCATCCTGAAGCTGATTAGCTGAAGAGCCAGGTTAGCACAGTGGTTAGAATGCAGTATTGCAGGCTAATTCTGCTGACTGCCAGCAAGTCTGCAGTTCGATTCTCATCAGCTCAAGGTTGACTCATCCTTCCGAGGTTGGTAAAATGAGAACCCAAAATGTTGGGGTCAATATGCTGACTCTGTAAACCACTTAGAGAGGGCTGTAAATCGCTATGAAGCGGTATATAAGTCCAATTGCTATTGCTATTATTTTATTGAGTTGCTGAAGTAGCTTGCTTGCTTGCTTGTAAAAATTACCATTCCCAAGGAGAGAAAAATGTTGGGAATCCTTGGGTTCATACTCTTGAAAGATCCGTTACAGAATGGATCTGTAGAAAGAATTCAGAATTATTTTTATTTAATGGTGAAGTCCAATCTTATTTGAAAGTCTATAATTAGCGCAATTGGCTAGTAAAATCATCACGGGTTAGAAAGCTGCTTTGTTCCTATACATTGATAAAGAAAGATGCATTCCTGATATTCTCCACAGTTCAGTTAAATACCAAAGATGCTTCAGAAGAAAACTCCGTAAATTATATTTTAATTGAATTTTCTGATCATGCCCTTCTTTATGTAGTATTTAAAGAGCCCCAGTCCAAAATTGTAAGGAGTCAGAAGGGAGGAACCATTCTTTGTTCTGTTCTGTTATTTACTTCATTTTTCCATGTTGTGATATTTTTGTAGTAGAAAACTAATGGGCTTTTTCAAATAACCTTACTAGCAAAACAAACACTGCAGCTATTTTCTTTATCAGCAGAGGGCGCTGAGACACAGGCTTTCCTTGCTCCCTCTACTGATCAAATGAAAAACACTGAATATTTTTTTTAAACTTGGGAAGAAAGTTACCAGGATAGGTTGAGCCAAAATAATGTAGTGGTGGCGGTGATAATGATGATGAAGATTTATTTAGCATATGATGAGAACATGACAAACGAAAAGTAAACATGATACTGATATGACATGAATTCACTTGGGTGTTTTCACTGTCCAAACGTCATCCCCTCAATCAAGAATGGAAAGAATGGGAGTGATAGTTAAAGGGCTTGCAATGGCTCTGCAAGGCTTATGTAATCCCTTAAAACTCCAAAATCGCTGTATTAAAACAATCCTCAATAAACTTTACAAACATGTTGGTCCTGTGTGCAGTATATTTGTTTCCACCTATGCCATAAACAGGAGAAAACTATTTTCTTATGCAGCCAAGAAAATAAATCCCCTGAGATAGTGTTCTCCTGGATAGATTTTAGCTTTTGTTTTTTCACCTCTGTTGATGCAAGAATGCCAGAAATGGGCAGGAGAATAATATTTTCTCCAGTATCAATAGAAACTGCTATACAAAACTTCTCTTTTCTCAGCTGGAGCTTAAGAAGACCCTTCTGGACAGAATGGTTCACTTGTTGAGCCGTGGCTACGTCCTGCCAGTAGTCAGCTATATCCGGAAATGCCTGGAGAAGTTGGACACGGATATCTCTCTGATCAGATATTTTGTGACCGAGGTCAGTAGATATTTGGATAGTTAAAGAGTTTTCAAATGCTATTCAGATGGATTAATTTGCGCTGGTGTGGTGGAATGTAATCTGGATTCCCAGGAAGGAGGGGCTGCATTCCAGAGGACCAAGAGACAGCCAAGTTTAGATAGTTTGGTTGGAAGGTTCTTGGAGTATATCTTTAATGATGCAAGCAGTTGCTTTAGTTTGGCAAGATTTCTGTTTATAAGTGAGGAACAATAAAGGAAAACTGCCAAAGGACGGGTCAACCATGCTTGCTGGGGGATTCTGGGAGCAGAAGTCCACAGGTCTTAAAAGTTGCCAAGGTTGGACATCGCTGTCTTAAAAGAACTTCAGACAGTCTTTCTTGGGTTTTGGTATTTTAACAATATTGGCACAAGCTGCTTGTGATGTAATTGGTGCTCTCTGTGGGTCGGTTGCCATTTTTAACTTTCTCCTTCCCCTTGGAGAAGAGGGAGTGGGGGAGGGTTATTGTTTTTTTTTTAATTGGATTTTTATTTTTTGTAAGCCACCTAGAGTCACTGAGAGTGAGTGGGCAGCCATATAAGTTCTCCAAATAAATAAATAAAATGGCAAGATTGATGACAGGCTCCAAAAGCCAAGAAACACACTGTTATAAAACTAAGAAATGCAACGTGATGATCATTGTAAATTTTATTTACTATTTTCCTCTCCTTTTTAAAATTACCTTATGTTCTTTTGTGTAGCAATTTATTCTCTAAATGTTTTAAAAATAAAATTACTTCCCTCCTCCTCCCAAAAATGCAACAACAATAACAATCACAGTGAAGCTCATATAGTCTTTTTGTGCTATCTGATTTCATAGGTCCTGGATGTGATTGCTCCTCCCTACACCTCTGACTTTGTGCAGCTTTTTCTTCCAATTTTGGAAAACGACAGCATTGCAGGAACCATTAAGACAGAAGGCGAACATGACCCAGTGACAGAGTTCATAGGTAAATCTTTCTGGCACTGCCTTTTTATCCCAGGTTTGCAACCTGTTTATGTTCTGACCTAGGCTTCCTGAGAGAGCATAAATCACAAACGTCGTCCCAAAAAACCTCTTTTTATTTTAACGGCTGGGAATTAAGTTCATTCACAGCCGTAATGAGTCTCAAACAGTTTTCATTAGTCCGACAGAAATATGCCACAGTCTTTCAGGAGAAGGCTGATAGCACCCACCTTTACCTCTCTTGCCACGCTGCCAAGACCTAATTGGCAAGTAGCTTTGCAAGGCCAAACGGAGCAGAGATTCAAAAACGGGGCTGCTGAGTAAACCAACAAGAATGAATCAAGTTGCTTCCTGCAAAGCTCACATCCATTTGCCCTTCTTTTATGTCCTATGGGAGGGGCCAATCATGTCCAAGCCTTACTCCCAAGTAGCCCTTTTTTTCTTTTTTTTTTATATAACAAGTTTTTTATTTTCCATAAAATTAATTTTTACATTTCATTACCGCATATAACATTTTACATATCATAATACAAATTTTTCCACATTATCTTATTTACCCACTCCTTATATCATTT
>JANHFT010002075.1:92485-102780 GCA_032467955.1 Pseudoxenodon macrops
GCTTCTTCGGAGGGAGTAGCAATGAAAGGCTGCAAAGATCGCTTCACTCTTTACTCACCTCATTAGGTCTGAAAAAAAGCTTTGAAAAAGCTACATTCGGAGTATAAGACTCACCCAAATTATTAGCCCCAATTAGGGGGAGAAAAGGTGCGTCTTACTCAGAAAAATACTGTATATATTTCGGGAGTAGGCAGTGGCAAACCACTTCTGAACAGTTGCCAAAAATCCTGCATGAATGTCTCCATAAGCCACTAGTAGATGAGCTGCATTTGAGTACTTGTTATTTTAAGGAGCAGCAAGAGTCTCTTTAAAAATTGTGAAAAGATTCATCTGGTTTCTTGTAAAATTGCTTGTAGAATATCTCACCCTATCATTTAAGACAGAACAAGAAGCAGTAACTTAAGCTGGAGAATAGACAAAGGCAAATATGTTAGGTGCTTGAATTTATTTTTAATGTTTAAACTGTCTTGAAATGAGTCTTGATTATGTGGAAAAGTGGAGTTAAGACCCAAACAACAATTAAAATACTTTACTGTAGTGAGAAAGGGGGAGATACCTTCCTCAGCTCAGAGCCTATAAGAGAGTAAGGTTATTTTTTGTAGAAATACCACATAATACTCTGATGCCTTCAAAATGAAAACTAAAATCTTCAAGTTAGTTTGTGTTCTGATAAATCCATGGCCACATCTATATAGATGTTCTGGCTATAATGTGGAGGCAAATACCATTATACCCAGGCATGTCAAACTGGTGGCCCATGGGCCACATACAGCCCCCCAGAGGCCACACCCACTCTGGTTCAGAGGTGGGTTCCTACCGGTTCTATAGAGTAGGTAGTATCTCTATGATGACGTCATGGAGCCCGTTCCTTCTTCTGTGCATGTGCAGAAGCCGAGTTTCCAGCACTACGCATGCGTCACCATCTTGTTTTTGGCCTTTTTTGGGGGGGGGGGTTCTACTGTGCATGCGCGCTCCCACGTGGCACTGGAGGCAGTGAACTGGCGGCAAGGTACGTTAGAACCCACCCCTGCTCTGGTTCCACAAGACCAAAAAAGACCATCACGATACAGGCCCGCGATGTGATCGGGTTTGATACCCCTGATTATACCAGTACAAAATACAGTAAAATGTGTTTGGAGGTGACTGGGAGTTTGTCTTTTTGAGGCATACAACTCCTTGTATCCTTGTATATTGCAATTGGAAATCCCAGCTCACTCAGCATTGGCTGCGGTGGGCAGAGGTGGGGAAGTACAGCAGCGAATTGCCTTGTGTTTGTGTAAGAGCATTTGTAAGTAATTCTAGCTATTTTACAAATATAATTACTGACTGTTCTAGTTACCCTAAAGGTAGCTGCTGTCCTCTCTAAAATAATTTTTTTTCTTCAGCAAGCCAGGCAAACAGATGACTGTGGAGAAATGAATATTGCAAAAGAACAGGAGGGCAATTCTGATTAGTAACCCAGGCCATTATCTTCATATACCAAATGCCTTGATGGTCTGTTCTTGCTGAGCCAAAAGTTAAATTAGAAAAAAATTGACTGGAGGAAAACAATTCTATTTTTTCTAAATCAATTGCCTTGACCTTTCTTGAATTTAATATTTGATTATGGATGTTCATTTAGAACATCACAATCTCCCATTGGAATAATGTGGCATATTCTAAATTACTATTGGAAAGGATAGTTTATTAATTTGCTTTGTGTTGTCTGTTTTTAATATTAATATGGCACTCTTACAATGTTTGGATATTGTTCTGCTTTTTTAGACAGTTAAACAAGGTCATTCCAAACTTGCTATTTGTTATCCATTTTTCTTTCAGCAATAAACAAAGGAGTTTCTAACACCAGGGGGGAAAAGTTTAATTCATAGAGAGCAATGGGAATCAGTTGTCCTTTGAAGTATCAAGTCTCACATTGCCAACAAGATTGGACATTTTTGTGTATGAGAAGGGAGGGGAGTCTTGTTAGCTACCATTTTTGTGTTAATATATGTGTTTGAGTAAACTGCAGTGTAAGTTGTCTTGAAAAAGTTATAGTGTTCCTAGGAAGGGAATTTATTTAGAAAACATGTGGAACTTATACAGTCATGTGTAAGATTAATGAATTAGTAGAAAATCATGATGCTTCAACACGTAAAGAACCTAATAACTGCTTTTAAAATGAAATTGTAGGCAAATTACAAAAGTGACACTGCAAAGCCACAGTGAGAAGATTTGAGAAATATTATTTATCCAATCTTAGAAATAAATTTGGAACTAATAATGATACTGGTAGTCCTCAGGTTATGATGGCAGTTGGGTCTGGAATTTCCTTGGCTAAGCAACAGAGTTGCAAAGTGTGACATCATGGGACTACATCAATTAGCAATTCCAGCAGTCTTGGTTGCCATTGTAACCTCAGTATTGTGTGGATTGTTTTTTTATCAAGTTTTTTATTTTATATTACATATACATATCAATGCGTGAACAGTTTGACACCTGGGTGCCATACATTTCAGTACAAATAAAATAATATTATTAATCATAGTAATACACATTTATATCAAATTATAACCTTTCATTTATTTCATATTATTTAAACATACATAATACTACCGCTGTTCAATTTCTAAACCCCTCTCATCATTACACTTACCTTAAAATGTGTATACTAATATTCCACCTTTCTCCGATGTGTTGACGTGAGACTCCAAAGTATGGGATTGACTCCACTTTCTTCCTTTTAGAGACTGAATCCATTAACCTTTTCTGCCACGCCTCTCCTGGTTGAACCTCAGTTTGATTCAGTCTTCATCACAGAGACGTGTGTAGTAAAGCTACACAGAACAAAGGATTTAACTTACTTTGGATTCTCAAAGTCAGCAGTAGAGAAGTTTATCAGCGTTAGGCCTGCGGTTTTATTCAGCCTTCTCTGAGTGGCTGAGGAACTCAGCCTGTCCCTTTAAGAGCAGCTGAGTGGAGTGGAAAGCAGAAACTTCGGAAGCGCCGCTTCTAGAGCACACTGCAGAGCCGTTTGAAAGGAAGTCTAGCTTTGTTTTCATTCCTTGCAAAAGTCAGCTGTGGCGTACTAGAGAGGTGAGAGTCGGAAAAGGCACACTTGGCACTGGAGAGGTTTTTTAAAGGGACACTGCAGTTGCACGGCTTGGATTTGGCTGGTTTTTTTGTGCTGGAACAGATTTAAAGGACACTGCTGATTGGGTGGGCTAGGAAGCCGCCGAAAAGACCCAACTGACTACCCGTTCTGACTGGTCGCCACTGCAACAAATTAGCTGGCTAACCTGGTCTTGCTGACAAGGCTGCTACAAAGAACAGCTGATTACCTGTTTTTTAATGGCACAACCACTGCAAAAAGTGTGCTGACTACCCGGTCTGACCGGCAGCTGCCAGAACAATGTGGCGGGAAATTTAATTCTCTCAGCCCAGCCTCCATTTCCGGTTCATCCCAGGAGAACCAACGTTTGGTGCGCTTGTATCAGCAGATGTCCTGGCACCTCCCCAGCAGGGGTCTGGAAAATCCCCAACACAGCAACAAAGGATGGAGAATACTGTTGCATCACAAAGCCACAAGGTGGCTCCCGTGAGTGGGGGGGAACGGGTCTCAATTCAACCCCAAATAGAACAAAGAAGCCCCTCATCATCAGAGGTCGGCAGTGGGAAAATAGCTGCCAAGATAAGGACAAAAGACCTCCGTGTAGGGAAAACCTCTAAAGTTGAGGAAAGCAATGCCCTTTGGTGTCAAAGAGCCTTGGAAAAGGAAGTCTCAAAGGCAAAAAGACATGCTGAATGAAGAGAGCTAGCAGAGCTCTCTGTGGGAAATGAAATCACTCCCTCCTTAAGGCACTCTGAGACAGCCAAGGAACAGGGGCATATAAGTCCTCCAAATTGGTCGCCAGAGTCCAACGTCTTGAACAAGACATTAGCAAACTGATAGTGGTGATGGAATTCTTGACTGATGCCACTTTGGATGCAGCCAAATTCGCATACAGTGCTGTAGCATCAGCAATAATGGCCCACTGAATGCTGTGACTTTACAACTGGCAGGTGGATGTCAAATCCAAATGGAAGCTAGCCTCTGCACCCTTCATGGGTGGCAAGCTATTTGGGGAGGCCATAGAGCCCATCTTGGTAGAAACAAAGGACACGAGGAAAATCCTGCTGTCTCTACACAAGCGAGTGGACTGACGACCCTTGCCTTATGTTCGTAGTTCTCCCTTTTGGGCTATAGAGACTGGACTGGGCTACTTCCAAAGGAGGTTCCCACAGGTTACCAATCTACAAACAGATGGAACCAGATTTCGACATAGAAACAAGCAGCATTTGCAGGCCAAGAAATCATTTCGTGGCTCTGGAGGCTACCGCTTCTGGCGCTACAAGTGACCCCAGGTCAGACCCTCCCATTGGCAGCCACCTAGCATTATTCGCGAACCAATGGGAGGCAACCACATCAGACACCTGGGTTCTAAACACAGTGAGACTAGGTCTAAGGCTCAAATTTCTCTTTACACCCCCGAGGCTCTTCGTACATTGCCCCATAGCAGAAGAAGGGCCTCTTAGAGACTACAATCCAACACCTGTTGGAAATTCAAGTTATACAGCCGGTCCTGATGGACCAACAGGGATGGGGATTCTACTCCATACTATTCATGGTTCTCAAGATCTCAGGGGAGGGGGAGAGCAATTTTAGACCTAAAAAGATTAAACAAGTACCTCATTTACAGGGGGTTCAAAATGCAATCTCCAGTCCATCTTGGAGAATGCCAGGAGGGCGACTTTCCTGGTTGATAAGGTTTGGGTGTACTAATGCTTCTAGTGTAGATAACCAGATTGGAACTTTCATGTAGTTCTGCTGTTTAAATTTATTCCATGTCTCCAATAGGGCCTGTCTAATAAAATGTCTTTGAAAGTATTGATGTGCTGCCTGTTTCCCGTACCACAAAAATGCATGCCATCCTAAATGTAAATCATGGCCCTCTAGTGTTAGCAGTCTTTTATTTTTTAAGTCTATCCAATCTTTTACCCACTTAAGTGTTGCTGCTTGGTGATATAATTCCCACTCGGGCATGCCAAATCCTCCTTTTTCTTTTCCTTTTTGTAGGAGTTTGAGTTTAATCCTTGGTTTCTTCCCTTGCCAAATGTATTTCCCTATCATTTTGTCCTCCCCCAAAGACATGGTTACTTTATGCTATTTTTAGTTTTTAGCCTGTTAAAAAAATAAAATAGAAAGTTGAGATGTAAAGTGCTTCATCTGCTAACATTATTAATGAAATAATCTGATTTGCAGAATCACTTCTCTGATTACCCACGTAGGCACACAGCCCATTATCTACATTCAAGGGGTGGGGGGTGGGGTCTTGCTACCACGTCAGTAGCAGCATTTTTCTTTTCTCCCATTTTTCTCTTTCTACTTGGACGGCTTTTTTACTGTTTGAATAGGGAGCTTGTGGTCTTCCAAACTATTGTTGATTTAAAAAAAATCCCATTTCTTGAAGCCACGACATGATAACTGGCATTCCTGGGAACTGTGTATCAACAACATCTGGAAGACCCAAGATTCAAATGATGAGATTGAGAAAATGCTATCTTTTTCCCTGTAAACATTAAGAACCAGTTACAATCAATAATGTTTTCTAGGTTCAAGTTGCACTGTATTCCACTGGGTGAGCTTGCCCTTTTAATGAACTGATGTCTTTCTCGGAGTCTTCTCTACATGCACTTCTTTCTTGTACGCCTCGCTGTAGGGAATAAAAGATAAACAGAACGTTAAACTATTTGGCTATTCTGCAAACTTTTAAAATTGATAGATGAATAAATAAATAAATAAAATAAACTTAGCATAGTAATTTATGTCAGTGTGGCATAAATATAAAGCCCTCCCGACATGTTTCCCTCTAGATAGGGAAGACATCCCTACAAATTTATGGCTAAAACCTTTCCTTCTTCCAATTGCTGAAATACACAAGGACTACTGCATTTGGCTTAGCTGCTTATGATAAACGGGGTCCTTTTATACTTCACAAATATTTACATAAACTAAGGTAAAGGTTCCCCTCGCACACATGTGCTAGTCGTTCCTGGCTTTAGGGGGTGGTGCTCACCTCTGTTTCAAAGCCGAAGAGCCAGCGCTGTCCGAAGAGTCTCCGTGGTCATGTGGCCGGCATGACTAAACGCTAAAGGTGCACGGAACGCTGTTACCTTCCCACCAAAGGTGATCCCTATTTTTCTACTTGCATTTTTTTACATGCTTTCAAACTGCTCGATATACAAAAGAAGCTGGGACAAGTAACGGGAGGTCACTCCATTACGTGGCGCTAGGGATTCGAACCGCTGACCTTTCTGATCGACAAGCTCAGCGTCTTAGCCACTGAGCCACCACATAAACTAGTGAAAGTATTAAAAATTAAATGCCTACCAGAAAAGGAAGCCTGGCCTCTAAGTACATTCACTGAGGATGCTAAGGGGTCTCTCCAAAGAAAGCCCTTCAGGGAAGGGGACTCTTTCCGTGATAGCCACCCGTTGCACCATTAACAGTTAGGTAAGGATGTGGTCTTCTCCAAGGTCCTAGTAGTGCTCATTGAATTTAGGGTGTTTTTGAGAGAGCCAGCAAAGTGAAATCTGTGTAATTGAAGATGGGGTGTTAGCCAAACCACTTCATATTCAGGTAGCTGAAAGTCTCCTAACCCATCATTTGTTTTTATTTTTAAAAATGTTATTTAATTAAATAAGCCACCCAGATCAATTATGAACTTTTTTGGTGGTGTACAATATACAACATTTAAACAAATTTAAATTAAATGCAATAGTGTAAAAAGAGTGTCTGGAGAAACGACCACATAATCACAAGGGGTCTGCCACCCACTCTAGTCCAAGTGATGGCGAACCTATGGCACACCTGTCAAAGGTGACACACCCTGATGTTTTGGTGACATGCCAGCATGCATTAATGCCTGACAACTGTTCTTGAAAGCACACACCATTCTCGATTTTCAGACTGCGGAGGTCACATGAGAATGGTGTGCACCCTCATGCAGTCTCCGGACCCCTTGGAAGTTATTTCAGGCCCAGCCTCGGCACTGCAAATGAATGGTGGTGTTCAGAGTGATCTAGAATTCTAGATGATAGAGTGGTGATAGAGAATTGCTTCTCTTTTGTTCGGGTATGTGCGAGAGAGAGAGAGACACACACACAAATACCAACAGAGTCAAGATAGGCATTTTCTGCATCTTTGACACGCTGAGCCCAAAAGGTTTGCCATCACTGGTCTAGGAAAAGAGCAACTCTTAAGAGCTTGTCTAATAAGATTTAGGCAGAGAATCTAACAGGATGTTATTTCAGAGGGCAACTGCTAGGACAGAGAAAGCCTATTTCCTGAGTTCTGTCAAATATCCTCACTTTATCAAAGGTGCCCAAAGCATGCTGACTGTCAGATAGCATAGGTAGCAACTATAAAAGACAGGCAGCCCCTCGAGTAATCAGACCTTATGTTTTGAAGGGCTACCAAGATGATAACCAGCACCTTGGACTGCACTAGTAATCATTATGTTACAAGTTCTTTCTTCATGAAAAACACATTGAGTAATGCTTCTCTCATGAACCCATTAAATCCTGGAAAAGTGTAAGTGTTGTGGCCCACCAGTGGCCAGCAGAGCTGGTAGCAGCTGGACAGTGAGGAGATTGGGAAGGAACATGGGCCAGTCCTTGGGGGGCTGGGGAATGTTCAGACGAGGGCTCTGTGTTGGAGGCAGAGAGCTAGACAGCAATGTGGCAGAGGAACAACTGGAACCTATTCCCAGTGTGCGCATGTGCAGAGCTGCCAGAAGACAAGAACAACTAAGAAAGCAGGGTCGACTTGGGAGTAAAGCCACACCTTGGAGGTGGTCGGCCCCTCCCATAGGAAACAAAAGAGGAGCCAATGGGGAGGGGGCTTTTGCAGGAAACAATTTGCTTGTTCGGTCATTTCAAGAGTGGAACGTTCTGTTCGTGACTCTAAGAGACTCTGTGCCAAGTTTGGCCTCGCCCTGCGTTTGGAAACTAGTTCTCTGGCAGCTTTCCAAGTGAGATAAGTTCTGTGTTGATAAATATTCTTCTGAAAGACTTATTTGCCAAGCCTGGCCGACTGTGAATGAAAGGAATTCACAGTCGTGTAAATAAAAAGGGGTTTTGTCGGGACTAAGACTCTGCTTCATGTCAGAATAGAATAATAAGTGTTTCCAGTGTTTTACAGCAAAGTACGGCGTCGCAGATACAATGAGGTCTTCTCTACGGATGATAACGTTAAACCAATGTTGGCTTCTTTTCCCCTCCCGTTCCCAGGTCACGTGTGAATGGCTGGATAATCAGAAGCTGAGAGAGCCAAAGCTTTTTCATTTGACTTTACTGAATTTCAACATGGACTTAAACAAGGCAGATTTCACAGGTCAGAAAACACACAGATGTAAGCTAAGAGATAAAGACAAGTGCAGCTGGTCCTCAAACTTTTAGCGGACGCAATTGTGCCCCGAATGCGCGTCGTTGTTGAAGCGAGAGATTTCTTAAGTGAGTTTGCTCCGTTTTACGACGGTTCTCGCCAGGTTTCTAAAGTGATCCTTTCTTAAATTGGTAGCGCGGTTGTTAAGTGAGTCCGGCTTCCCCACGGACTTGTCAGAAGAGGGCGCAAAAGGGAGACTCGCATGACTCCGGGATTCTACCACCGTCATAAATGCGAGTCAGTCGTCCAGCATCCGAATGTAAATCACGTAACCGCAGGGGATGCTGCAAGGGTCGTAAGCGTGAGAAATGGGCCTTTTTCCCCCAGTGCCTTTGTAACTTTGGTCACTAAATGAACCGTCGTAAGTCGAGGACTGCCTGCCCAGGTCTACAGGTCATCGTCTCCTTACAGTCGTTCGTTTGCTGCCCCGTTTAGAGTTCACGACTGGGAAAAATGACCTACGGGCAATTTTCCTACTTCGCAACCGTTGCAGCATCCCGCGATTAAAATTCGGACGCTTGGCAACCGTCATGTACTCACGGCGGTTGCAGTGTCCCTTTCGCGACCTCCTGATGACCGCTTAAAAGCCAACCTAACAACCTCGTTACTCCCACCGAGAGTCATTCCCGAGGCGCGAGGGGGGAGAAGGCCACACAACGGGGCCAGAACTCACTTAACAAACCTGTCTTGCTCAACGTCAGGCTCAATTGCGGCCGTACGTCGAGGACCGCCCGTAGAACGGAGTGACCATCCTGTGTTTTGTTGTCGTCATTATTTTGTTCTTTCTCCTCCCCCCCCCCAGCTAACATTTCCCAACATGAAATAGAAAACCAGCAGTACCCCAAGGACGACGACGTGGTCTTCCTAATAGTATCTGACAAACGGTTCTACTACGATGAGCGAGACGGGGAGAACCGTGTCGTCCGGCATGTTGGTTTCGTCACTCGTTTTTCTCAGCCTTCCACTCACAATACGAGTAAGCATTTCCTGGGTGGGTTGTTCTGAGGACCTTTTTTTAATGTCAACGACACATGTAAAGCCTATTCTAGCAATCGAATTGTAATTTAGTTTCTTTTTATCCCAGTTTTACTACGAATAGCTCAAGGTGTGGTCGACGGCCCCGGTTCTCCTTTCTCTCCACCCCCTTAAAAAAAATGCCTCCTTTAGAAGGTCAGACCATAATTTTGTGTCCTAACTTTCACGGGTTCTGATCAAGCGCTTGGAGAAATCAAACCATGATTTGCGTCCTAACGTTGACGAGTTCTGATTAACCGCTTGGAACGATCAAACCATGGTTTCTGTCTTAACAACGGATTCAGCCTAAGCAAGTGATGCCTGAACAAATCTTCTTTGTCGGTCTGTTTTCCCAAAACAGAAAAGAAGGAACAACAGGTCACCTGTCACCTCTCCATCCAGACGCAAGGAAATCTCGCGCGCGCCGAGAAGGAGGTGAAATGCATGGTGGTCAGCTCCTTGGCGACAACCCACCGGAGGTTCCAGGCCCTCTTGATGCTGAATCGCAGCCCGTTAGCCATCCCCATCCTGTCCCCAAGCGCCCCCTACTTCTCCCCGAGAGATTTGAACACCGAGCCTGAGAAACCGGTAAGAACGTTGATGGTCCAGTCTCTTAAAAATCTCCAGTGTTGGAGCCTTCACAACTTCTGGAGGCAAGTTGTTCTACTGATGAATTGTTCTCACTGTTAGGACATTTCTCTTTACTTCCAGGTTGGTTCTCTCCTTGAGTACCGTATTTTTTGGAGTATAAGACACACCTTAGTTTTTTGGGAGGAAAATAGGGGGGGAAATCTGCCTACCAGGTATTCATCTGGCTAGC
>JANHFT010002075.1:102880-113225 GCA_032467955.1 Pseudoxenodon macrops
AACTAAGAAAGCAGGGTCGACTTGGGAGTAAAGCCACACCTTGGAGGTGATTGGCCCCTCCCATAGGAAACAAAAGAAGAGTGAACGGGGAGCGGGCTTTTGCAGGAACATTTCAAGAGTGGAAAGTTCTGTTAGTGACTCTCCTAGAGACTCTGTGCCAAGTTTTGCCTTGTCCTGTGTTTGGAAACTAGTTATCTGGCAGCTTTTCAAGCGAGATAAGGTTTGTGTTGATAAATATTCCTCTGAAACACTGTTTGTCAAGGCTTGCTGATTATGAATGAAAGGAATTCCCAGTTGTGTAAATAAAAGGGGTTTTGCCTGCTCTGCTTCATGTTTTTTAAGGAAGCCTAGGTCAGAACAGTAAGCAGACAGGTACTGAAAATATAGAAAAAGAGGAAAAAAGCATAATTTACCCCACAACCATTTTGTTAGGTGCTCCCCAAGGAAATAGAAGATGAACATTATGGCCAAAGCGACAGAGAAAAACACTGCCTTTCCAAGGAGACCAAGCACTCCTAAAACTGGATAAGCCCAAATCCCTGATACATGATGTATCCAAATTATCCTAAAACAAAGCAAGACAAAAATCATAATGAAATACAAGAAGCCAAAACAGGTTAAATATTTTGAGGTTGCCTGAAAATATTTCAGTTGGCTAATTCTTATAGATACAGAAGTTAATACTTTATGAACTTGAAGATAATTAAAAATCTACAATGTGATTTCCAAGGCTAGGGCTAGACCTTTGAAAAGCTCAGTTTACATGAGGAAAAATGAAATGCTCTTAATTTTCCAATTTAAATCAGTAGGACACAAAATGTTTGACAATGACTACGGTACTTCATAATGACGAATCTGTTATCTTCCAGATACTACTACTGAACTACATTTTCCAACTTCCATTATTGTAGTGAAAGATGGGTTTGGGCTACTTGGAGTTGAAGTCAGCAATATCTAAATGCTACAGGTTCCATGGTTCATGAGAGATTGAGACACCGGGTTTATGATACATACGTAAGTGGCATTGAATCCATATATATTTCCATTGTAATTTTGCCTGCAAACTTTTATAGTGATTTTTGAAGAACTATTCAATTGTTCAGAGAAGCAATTGCTCCTCTCTCCTCTCCTCTCTCTTCCCTTCCTCTTTTCTTTCCAGTTAATACAAAAGAAATATCTGAACAAAACGAATAAAAAAGTTTTAAATTCAAATACATTTCTCAAACAAGATTGAATACCTACCATGATAGGTATACAGCTGCAAAGATGCCAAGTCCCAACATTCCTTTCCTTCTAGGAGGATACTTATGTGAACATATAACCAGCTCTATGAAAAGCAGTGGCAGGATAGTAGTGTGCTAAAAAGCAAAAGCAGAACATAAAAGTAGCCTGGAGTTCGATTCTGACCAGCTCAAGATTGACTAAGCCTTCCATCTTTCCAAGTTTGGTAAAATGAGGATCCAGATTGTTGGGGGCAATATGCAGACCCTGTAAACTGCTTAGGGCTATAAAGCACTATTAAGTGGCATATAGTTTTATTTCTATTGCTCTTCTGTTCCAACCTTATTGCAAGAAAAATACTTTCAAGATATTTTTTTTCCGAAAGCAGAAAGTTTTGTTGTTATAGTGTTCCTTTTGAAAAGCCTATGCGAATAGAGATAGTCCAGGGGTGCGTTCTAATTTTTTTACTACTGGTTCTGTGGGTGTGGCTTATTTTGTGGGTGTGGGTTGATGGTCATGTGATCGAGTGGGCGTGGCCAACCTGACATCACACATGTGCACTGTCACATGACTAACCCCAAGCCATGCACATTGAAACGGCGGCGAACATTTTGGGGACTTTTTGACACTTTTGTTTTGATACTCTGGCCCTATATCCAGGTAAGGACACTTGTGGGGTGGCAGTGGTCATCTCGGCTTTCCCTCCGTTGCCCTTCCTGGCTGAAAAGCACCCCTTCTCAGCTCTCAGTCCCAGCACAAAATAAAAAAAAATACTGCAAAAAAAAAATCCAAGATGGCGGCACCCATGGAGAAAATGACAGAACTGGCTCCGTGACATTATCACGGAGTTACTACCTACTCTATAAAACTGGATAGAACCAGTAGGAACCCACCTCTGAGATAGTCCTTGAGATACGACCGGCCATTTAAAATACCGATCGTCTAATTCATAACAAATTGCATGTGCCAAAGGAAGACCCTAAAGCTTCAAATACTTACCATGCTGTGATTAAGCCAATCCGGATTAATGTCGTCCAGCTCTTTAGGGTACACTAGTTCTCTGTCAATTGCATAAAGGCCCCAGAAAGCAACAGCTACAAACTAAGAGAAAACATCTGAACATTAATGAGAATCTCAAATGTTGGATTATTTTTTTAGAAATCTGGCAGTCACCATCTTACAAACTGCCTTTGTACATGGATGAACATAAGATGGTTATTGTTTTAATTACTCCAGATAAACATATGATTAAAAACGTAACCTTCAAACATATTCTGGATCATGTAGTGCAACATACAATTGTATCTGCACCTGTAAAGTTGCAGGGAGTCAGGTTTGCTAAATTATTAGTTGTTTAATTTATAAGCCATCCCCTTCTCAACATCAGATCAACCCCCTTTGCTTTAAAGAATCAAAACTAAATATTATGTAATAGCTTTACATAATAAAATAAAAGTAAGTAAGTAGGATGGATGGATGGATGAGAAAATTAAACTTTTCTCCCTACTCTGTTAATAAAAATTGCTGTCAAATTTTATTTGCGTTTTAAATCTGCTATTGCTGCCAATGAAATTCTCATCTGAAATACAAGTAGCTGATCTATAGAGGCAATTTTTCCAGAACCATGCCAGGAAGAAGAGAGAGAGAGAGAAAAAAAGAACATTTCTAGCCATCTTGTAAAGAAAAGAAATAGGCACAGAACACTGATTTACTTGGCTGAATCCTTAAACCTCCCAAGTACAGTACAGATTCAAATTATAATTTTTGTACACTGGAAATCAGATTACTTTTTATACTTTAAAAAAAGGTGGAAGAACTTTCAGAGACAATAATTGGAACTTTCAATTCTGTGACATGCAAATAAAGTTTCGTAAATAAATGATAAGGTGTACATGTTTCACTTCATTGCTCATTTTTATCAGTTGAGCCCTGCCTTTTGATCAAGAATTTATTTTTTAATTAGCTGCCTAAAAACATTTGAAAAAACCCAATTTAGGATTCCCCACAAGTGAACTCCGCTCAATGTATAGTTCGGTCCCTACCTACGGTACTAGAACGGAAATCCCACTTTATTTGCTGTTTTTTACTTAAAACTATGCATGATTATATCTTTATTGCTAGGTGCTAGAGGTATTTTATAAAAACTATTCATTTTTAATGCCATTTAGTCAGTGCTGATTCCTGGCAACTGCTTGGGCATTGGGCAAGTCCCGCAGATTTTAGCAACATTTTCAGACGGGGTTTGCAATTGCTTCCTTCCTAAGGTTAGGAGAGAGTCAGGGGCCCAAGGGCACCTAGTTTTGTGCCTAAGGAGGGACTAGAACTCACAGTCTCTGGTTTTCTACCATAGTACCTTAACCACTATATCAAACTGGCTCTTCAATGATTTTTCTAAGTAAAATAGAATAGTAAAAGCTATCTTACTCATCCTTCTTGAACTCCTTTTTATATACCTCAAATGGCAATATCTTTATTAGAACAGTTTTGGAATGAAGCAAGATGGTTTAATACAGGTAGTCCTTAACTTACGACCACAATTGAGCCTGAAATTTATGTTGTGAAGTGAGAAATTTGTTAAGAAAGGTTTTGCCCCATTTTACGACTTTTCTTGTCACATTTGTTAAGTGGATCACTGCAGTTGTTAAATTAATAACATGGATGTTAAGGGAATCTGGTTTCCCCATTGACTTTGCTTGTCAGAAGGTCAGAAAAGGGGATCACATGACTCCGGGATACTGCAACTATCATAAATGTGAGTCAGTTGTCCAGCATTCAAATGTAAGTCATGTTACCATGGGGATGCTACAGCGGTTGTAAGTGTGAAAAATGATCATGTCCCTTTTTTCAGTGATGATGTAACTTTCTAGAAATTTTTTCTAATCCCTTTAGCAGTAAAGGCCATAGAAGGTTTATTTTCTTTTGTGTAAGTAGCATGTTGTGTGTGTGTTTGTTTGTTTATGATCTCCCTGTGTGCTGTGCAGAGGTGGGTTCCTAGCGGTTCTATAGAACCAGTAGTAACTCGGCGATGACATCACAGAGCCGGTTCCTTTGGTGTCTCCGTGGGTGCCGCCATTTTGAATTTTGCTTCTGCACATGCGCAGAAACTAACTTTTGACTGCTGTGCGAGCGCTTTGCGCGCGAGGCACGACCCTGAGTGAACCAGCAGCAATACAATTTACAACCCACCCCTGGTGCTGTGGTAGTATATTCATGAACACTGGGCAGCAGAGGTGGAACTCCACATTCAGTGCTGTGGGACACATAACTATGAAGAAAAACATGTTTATAGAATGGAGCAGTCACCAACGTCTGAGCCAACTCTTATAGAGCTGCACTTGGGAATTTTTTTCTTCTGAAAAGTTTTTCCCAAGCCAAATCTAGACCTTTTTCAAATTTAATGTTTCTTCTGCTAGCACTGAGCTCTGCACACATCTCTTTGTTTATGCCCCTTCATTATGAAAATTGACCATTTACTGACTACTATCTGTTTTCTGTTCAACAGGCCATGATCTCAAATGACTGCTTGACAAAACCACCAATTTTCTTAGGCAAATGCTAGTTTTGGTGCTACATGGGAGGACAAAATAAATGATAACCAGTCCACAATGATCAGGTTACCATTGAGAAATCAATGTTGCTTTTGTTGATTTTATCAGTAAACAAGTCAATATACTTGTATACTGTGATTATGGAAAGGATCATGTGGTTCTTAAGAAAATCATCTAAAATCTCATGCGCCTTTAAGCCAGGGATGTGGGAACGATGGTCCTTTTATGACTTGTGGACTTCAATTCCTAAAACAATTGTGCTCAGGAATTCTGGGAGTTGAAGTCCACAAGTTATAAATTCCCCACCTCTGCTTTAAGCAACTCTGACTCAATTTAATGGACACAATACAGTATGGAATTATTTAAATAATAGCAGATATTGTAATTACTTACTAAGCCAACAGGGAATACATATGCAGAGAAGATGAAATCTCTAATAGGCACCACTATAGATGACACTTTCTTTTCTTGGGAAGGGACAAACAGAGCTACAGCATCAATTGTGACACACAATAAGTACAGCAATGTCTGTAGAAGCTATGAATTCAAAGAAGTTATATTCAAGGTGGAGCATACATTTTCTTTCCATTATTTATAATCCAAAAATAATATTTAAAGTTAAAAGCTATGACTTGGGATATTTTTTATCTCTTCTATTATAGCTAAGTCCCTTAATCAAGATTTCTTCAGTACACTCTAACCAGGTTAATTGAAAAGGCCTCAAAAGTGAGAACTGTGAATCTACATCTAAATAAATGACTCCTCACCTAGCGCTTGGCTGACATTTTGGATTGCAGTTTGTAGGAATTTCCAATGTGGTGGCAAAAGTAACACAGCAACAACTGAAGGGGATCAACAATTTATTGTTGCAAGCTATCAGGATCCAATGAATCTCTGGTCTCTTGCATCCAGAATCACTAAGGAAAAAGCCATATGTTTACCTAGTTTTTATGTTAACCAAGGGCTGTCTGAGCATTTAGGAGAGGATCCATATTAGAGAAATAATTGCTTTACAACTGATTTAGCCACAAAGGAAGACCTCGATATCCATCATGGTTTGAAAATCCTGCAGATGCAATGCAGCAGTTTTTACGTATAGGCTAGTTGAGCCAAGATCCCAATGGTTTTTCTAGCAGGCTGATTTTAGCAGCAGAGATAAGGAGCCATGGTAACATAAGTTCTTCTAACGCAGATACCATCAATTAGTCACTAACAGCACAATATGGGGAAAAAATCCACTAGGGATATTAAGTGATAGGTACCGAGAAGGACATCAATGAATTAAAGAATCAACACAACATTACTCGTACAAGTAAACTCAAATGCTTACTTATAAGTGCAATAGAAATGAATCCAACAGGAATATTTATTCCACATCACCACATCATTCAACATTGTTAAAAATCACCTCTCCCAAGACCTCAATGAATTAAAGAATCATACAATATTACACATAAAAGTAAACTCAAATGCTTACTTATCAGTGCAATAGAAATGAATCCAACCTGAGTTTTTATTCCACTCATCACTCAGTATTGCTAAAAACCAACTCTGGCAAAATTCCCAGTCATTATTGGCTGCCAAAATTCAGACTTGTGCTGGGACTGATTTTCGTTTCGTTATCTCTGAGGTCACCAGGTCGGGGAAGACTGATTGAAGAGATTCTTCGCTCTGCTTCTTAACTTCCCCATGTTCTGGACTGCACTTTCCAGAATTCCCAGCCAGAACGGCCGTCGGCTGGGAATTTTGTAGCCCAACTCTCGTCAGATTGATCGAGGGGGTCATCTCCGTTACGATCTAAAAGTAGGTCTAAGAAAGGATCCCCAGGATTTGGCTTCACCTGTACTAAACTGACACTTTAAGGCAGGGGTGTCCAACCTTGACAACGTTAAGCCTGGCGGACTTCAAGTCCCAGAATTCCCTGGCCAGTTTGGCCGCTAGGCTTAAAGTTGCCAAGGTTGGAGAACCCTGCTTTAAGGTAAGCTCCCTCCCCTCTCGCCCCGCCCTAGCCTCGCTCTCATTGGCTCACCCTCCCCAAAGCCCCTCCTCCGCCACGTGCGAAGGGGCTAAGACTGATTTGGGCAAGCGCACTGCGCTTTCCGTTTCGCGCGCCTACCTGGTTGAGGAATGTCAGGTATTTCCATTGGCCGCCATAACTGTCGTCGTGCACTTTCCGGACCGACTTGGGCAACCCCAAATTTTGAGTCACGGCGAAGGTGGCCCAGAGTAAGCAGATGAAGTGCAGCAGTGCCACAGCTCTCTGACCTCGCACGGCAAACGGCATGGTCGTTCATTCCACGCCGCGGTGGGTAGAAAGTGGTAATAAGTTTGGGTGGGGGGGAAATAAAGTTTTACAGGCGCGGCAACGCCACGCGCCGGCGGATCCTCCGCGCAGGCGCTGAGAGGGAATTTGGCGCTCAATCGCCCGCCGCCATCTTGACTGCCTTTGAAGCTGTGAAGGAGAATTTTGGACCGTGACGCTTCCTCACCTCACAGTGGGCCGTGATGGACAGTTGTATGTCTCTACCTTTGGGAGGGGGTGGGAGGGAAAGGAAGAATAGTGACTCTCCCGGTGTACGTTTCATTATTCGATAAGTATTCGGTGCAGGTAGAATTGAGAATATTTGATATTTCTGAAGCTGTAGGTTGATAGGAACTGCCTTTAGATATTCGTTCCTTTGTTAGGGGATGTTTTGTTCATTTCCCCCCTCCCCCCCCGTGAGATAACCTTGGAATGGTACTGTCCTGACTGAGATGGGAGTGGCCTAAGCATATGGGCGGGAATCAAAGGCTAAGCCTGCTTTATGAATGCAGACCTTGACTTTTAACATTTGTTCCCAGTAAGTGACGAGAAGTTGAACATGTTGAGATTTTCCTTCCAAATTTTATTTTATCATATACCTTTTTACTATTGTTTTGGTTAGGAATGCTGATAGTACAGATTCAGGTTGCGGAAAAGGATGCACTTTTAGAAACAGTATTATTTTTGAGGGTGTGGACACTGATGACATCAGTGATTAATTTTGAATGAGAGACCACTAGGAAATAAATCCTAGGCTCTAGACTTTTAGAATGTGGAAAAATATTACAAAAGAAGGCAATACTAAACCGTTTTTTGTATTGCAGCCAAGAAAACCAGAATGACATGCCTTTAAAAAACAGAAGGAACCAAGCTTTATATTTAATTAAAAATGGTTTTTTAAAAATCTATCCCAGATTTTTAACATTTTTATTTTTTTGTCTTTTTATTTAAAAATTGTGGTAGCTTATGTTTGCGTGTTATTTATGTGTAAGCGATTTCAAATTTGTTTTGCGTGCAAGAGCATATAACTTTAAATGGGAATACTATATATATTTGTATAAAATAAATTTAAAAAATGAAATATACCAGATTATTATAATGCTTATTTCTGTATGCGTCTACTCAAAAGTGGGTTGTTTCACTGATTTCTGTGATATCTGTTTCCAGGGAAATACTGTACTTTTGCAAACTTGGAGCTCAGTCAAGAGACATTGGGAAATAAAATATTTAAAATATGTTAAATCGCTATTTGAAGATCAATGAAATTGTGATTGATTTCCAGTGAAAGAATTATTTTCCTTGGTAAGTTGTTGATTTAGACTAAGTGCTTCATATTTCTTTTGTGTAGTTATGTAGTGGACTATTTTGGAACATCTGTTACTGCTATGTTTGTGTGATGTTTCTGTAAAGTATGTAAATTAGTAATCATAACCACAACTTTTTGTGGCAGTGGATTTTAAAACAAAAATATCTGCATACACTCATAATAGTTTAACTGACATGAATAACCCACTGGCAGGTGAATCATAAGTTCTTCCAAGTAGCTGTGTTGAAAGAGTTATGCCTTCAGAAGCTTAAATTCAAACCTTTATTGTTAGAGTACAACATGTGTACTACGAGATTGGCTGAGCCTCCCTTTGTGCACCCCCCCAACACAACTCAACTCACAGTGAAGTGGTATCATCTGCGAACTTAATGATCACAGTGGATGGGTAGACGATACATAATTGTATGTACAGTGAATACAGGTAGGGACTAAGCACACAGCCTTGAGGGGAGCCAGTGCTAAGCTTCAGGGAAGTGGCTATGACAGACCCAACCTTCACTGTGGCCGGTTCCTCAAAGTCTTTGATCCAGTTGCAGATGGAAGAGGGAAAATACAAGTCAGCTTTTCGATAAAGATGCCCGGCAGAATGGTATTGAGGGCCAAGCTATGATCTATGAAAAGCATCCTGACATAGTTTCTGAGTTTCTCAAGATGGCTCGCTACAGAATGTAAGGCAGTAGCTATGATGTCCTCTGTCGACCTAGTCTTCCTGTAGGCAAATTGATGTTTGATAAAGTTCGGTGGGAGGCATGTCCTAAGGTGTTGGAGAACCAATTGAAGCATTTCATCACCACAGACTTTAGTGCGATAGGTCTGTAGTCATTTAGAAGTTAATTGCTGTTTTCGTCAGGACTGGGGCAAGCATGATGGAATACAGGCTGTTTGCAGGGAGATGTTAAACATGCTTGTCAGGGCCCCTTCAAATTCGTCAGCACAGGTCTTTAGCACTATCCCCAACACCCCATCTGGACCTGCAGCTTTGCTAGGATTCACAGCCTTCAATACAGCTCTCACTTGGTGTTTGTATTGGGTGAGTGGCTGAGAATCAGAAGGCCGGCTGGCAGAGGCGACGGAGTCTGGTCTTTTCACGTAGCGGGCGAAGGAGGTGTTCAATGCCTCTACCAACAAGGCAACTGTGTTCCTCGTGTTGCCCTTGTAATTGGTTAGATGCTACAGTCCCTGCCAGACTTACTTTGGGTTATCTGTTAGATGGTTCTCCACCTTACGTTTGCATTGTTGTTTTGCCATCTTAATGCCTCTTCTAAGGTTTGCCCTGGCCTGTCTATATCTGTCACTGTCCACTGCCTTAAAGGTAGAATCCTGGGCTCTCAGAAGCATCTGTACCTCGGCAGTCATCCAGGGTTTACAATTCCCATAGAGTCTGATGCACTGTTACGCTGTCAGTGCATACTTTGATGTAAGAAAGTACAGCATCAGTGTATTCATGCAGATTGTGATGTTCAAATACACTCCACTCAGTGGTTTCAAAACACTCCTGCAGCTGACTGAGAGCACCCTCTGGCCAGGTTTTAACCATTCTCATGACTGGCTGAGTTCTTTTCCTGAAAGGGACATACTTCGGTCATAACAGCAGTGAAAGACGGTCGGATGTACCCAGGTGGGGGAGGGGTCTCCAGCCTTGGCAACTTTAAGACTTGTAGACTTCAACTTCCAGCATTCCTTAGCCAGCAAAACTAAGCTGAGAAATTCTGGCAGTTGAAGTCCACAAGTCTTAAAAGTTGCCAAGGTTGAAGATCCCTGGCCCAGTGTGAAATCCAATTTTTTTACTACCAGTTCTGTGGGTGTGGATTGGTGGGTGTGGCAGGGGAAGGATACTGCAAAATCTCCATTCCCTCCCCACTCTGGGGCTAACCAGAGGTGGTATTTGCCAGTTCTCCGAACTACTCAAAATTTCCGCTACCGGTTCTCCAGAACCTGTCAGAACCT
>JANHFT010002076.1:5501-23960 GCA_032467955.1 Pseudoxenodon macrops
ACTCACCTCGTTAGGTCTGAAAAAAAGCTTTGAAAAAGCTACATTCGGAGTATAAGACGCACTCAAATTATCAGCCCAAATTAGGGGGAGAGAAGGTGTGTCTTATATTCAGAAAAATACAGTATACATTTTGTCCCACACTTGGTAATATTCAGTCTCCTCCTTTCTTTTTATTTCTTTTGTTAATTTGTCCATTTCAGCGCAATCTAGTATTTATTTTCTTTGGGGTTAGGTTCCAAGTAAAAAAAGAATCACCTCACCCAGTTCCAATCACTGTTCATCTACACTTTTCCAGCACATTCTTTGTTTCTTTGGTTGCCCCAGCTTCACGGCAGCCATAATGGCTGCCTCTCCTCTTCATTGTTGGATGGGAGGGAATCCCTGGGTCCAGCTGGAGAGCCACTGCTCTTTGTGACCTGCAGAGTGCCGTTTGTTTCTTTGTCACCCTTATCAGTGGGGGACCCTCCACTGAGGATTATTCAGTGCAAGTTCGCGGAGCCCTGCCCCTCACGTCTAATCTCACTGGGACATCAAAATGAAAGTCGTCTTCATCATCTTTTTTATAACTAGTGGTTATTATTAGTTGTTACAGATATCTGTTAATTTTTGGCATGGATATTTTTATTATTAAATATATTATGGAAGTTTTAATTATTGACTGTTACCATAAACTATTGTGTTTCTGCCCTGGATTAATGTAATCTAGAATGTGTGAGGGTATATAAGGAAATATACTTACTGAAACAGCAGTGTTTTATTCTTGACTTCTGAAAAGTACTTCTGCATGGCATAGGCTATGGTTGATTTAAATAAATACATTTCACTCTCATTCCAGTCGTACTGTAAATTCAAGGTGACAATTATTGGCAGTTGCATGTTTAGATACGACCCATTGAAAATACTTTTCAAATTACTTTCACCTTATTGGAAACATCTCTATATACAGTACGTGATTTCATCTATGTAACAGAACACACAGTTTTATTCAGATAACATGTTAGGATCTCTACAAATATAGTCAGCCTCCAAACTATTCTCTGGTTATAGAGATTCCCACTTTCTTACCCACCCTCACCCCCATGCAAGTGAATGGAGGTTTCACCAAAACCTTTCTTTGTCAAAAATTAATAGGAGGAAGATAAAATAGGTGTCTTGAATAACTGAAAGACTGTTGTAAAAAGCACATAATTGTTCAGTTATTCTTTATTGTTTCTGAGGGTAGGATCAAACAACTAAAGAAATAAATGTATGGTTATTTTTAAGATGGAAACCGTTGAATTAAGGAGGAATTTCCTGACTGTAATAACTATTAAACATCAAAAGAGCCTGCCTCTTGGGATCAGGGCTGACTGGAATTTGAATTAAAAACTTTTTTTTTTAAAGTGATGCTTTGCAGAGCATCAATTTAGATGTCGTGACAATGTTGGCCAGAAAAGGGCAAAATGTCTCAAACATCAGTAAAAATAGTGTGTTGTATGAAAGCTCAAAATTTGACAAAGGGATTTCCAAATACATTGTTCTTTTACACAATGTTCGCCAAAATTCAAGTTCCTCCACACTTTTTCTATTTTCCATGACTTCCATTTTTCCCCATCATACCTTTATCACTTGCCTAAAGGTAAGAATTATCTTCTATCTTCATAGGATTGCATTGTGATCTATTTTCATTTTACTTAAAATAAATCCCAAATAATGAAATCAAGCTGACATCTTCTACTCACTGCATCGTCACCCAATGCTGTTTTCAAGCTGATCCTCACTTTGATGGCATCCTTAGAATCTAGATTTAAAAAGAGAGAAAAATAAATAACTTAAAGTTAATAATGTATAGTTCAAAATATTCTCATTTACAGTTCAAATTGCTACTGATGTTTGCGGGGTGGGTGGGAGTTCAGTTCTTTCTCTGGAATGGTCAAAGAGTAGCATCAATAGACAAGGATACCCTCCCCCCAAAAAAGAGGAACATACATTACATCATACAACAAAACCTACATGGAGTCCATTTTACATTCCAATCAATATTTTCATTGCTGTTGTTTTTCTCCAGCCACTTGAGTAAGGGATCAAAGTAGTGACAAAACGGTTTTGCATCCATCTTTTGGCTTCCCGTAATACTTTCTAAAGCTTTTGTCCAAGGCTGAGAACTACCCAAAGCAAGCATATCCCTGTATTTAAAAAGACATAGAAAATTTTGATCACTTGTCAGACTCACTGTGTTAAGGGAAGACAAGCCGTACTAAATTCAAGAAGAGTTACTCTGTGTGACTTGCAATCAGCACCAACAAAGACTGTGGCAAACATCTTGAATGAATAGGATAATAGAATTCAGTTGTTACAGTTAAACAGGGCCCAAATTTTCAGATGTGCATGCTAGAGTGAAGAGCAATCTCCTCAAAACCCAGAAAACTCTTAAAACTATACAACAAAATATGGAACAGAACTTCCTCTGTGCAATTGCTGTTATAACATCAGTTTTCAGGTAATATGACATATCTCTAAAATCTATAAAAACAGCATAAGGTCACATGGATTATTGAGAGATTCCTTTAGATTTTGGGTTCATGTGGATGTTAACATTTGCTTTGCCTCCATCCAGAATCTAAACCTATAATAGCATGTTTGGAACTTGAAAACATGGTTGACGGTGAAAAGAGAGGCTTAATTTTCATCTTACCATCTGTTCTTGTTTTAAATCAAATGTAGGCTAACGGTACTTGCAGTGGTATTTGGAGCCTACAGTAAAATTTTATTTCACTACAGCTATTCAAATGATACACTGTGAAGCAAATTCTTGCTTACTTCAAAATGCGTCCAGCAGCTGTAGAATTAGAAATGTCACATTTATAAAGTTCCCCTTTGTGACCAGCAGCTTTGCAAAGTGCCTCTTGAAATTGGAACTGGTAAATGGTCCTTGTATAATATCTAGAAAAGGGAAGGGGAGAAGATAAAACCAATTTTCTGATTACAGTAAGAATATCAACATTTGTCTGAAATTGGGCAGCCATAGAAATTAAATAAATAAAATATTTTATAAAGTTAGTTTTACAGAAGTAATTTTATTATATTAAAATGTTGATCACATTAAGTTACGTATTTCATTCAGCCTATCTGCTTTTACCACATGTCACCATTATTTTTTACCACTGTTTTGTCAGAAGAGATTAGAGCTGTGCAAAGTTTTAAAGTAGTGCTTCAATTTGAGGAATTCAAAAAGAAATTGAAATTATTTTAACAAAAATAGTAAAAAATAAAAAAGCAAATAAGAATTACAAGTTAAACCTTATGAAAGAGTAGTCATTGGCAACATGAAATAGAGCAGCAGGGTCACAATATTCCTCATTGTGAGGCAATGGCTCCACAACCCCGACTATCTCTCGCCTGCAGAAAAGAGAAATGGTTCCATTAGAATTTGAGAAGGAAGCAAGATTTAAAGTCAGACACTTTGTTGTATTAAAAATTCAACTACTAAAAAAAATCTCAAGCATTTGTCCCAGTTTTACATATACATTGATTAAATCCCTCATATAAAAGAAAGAGTATTGTCCTCAAGGCAGGCATCTCAAGTATATTTACTTTTCTGATAATATAATATAATAGCCTGAATCAGAGCTTTGTTGTGTATAACCCACATAAGGGACAAGTACAATGGAACCTGAATTAAGCTTAAATGTTGGACTTAGAATAAAGGGTTATTTCAGTGTTCATACCTCTGCTTTCCTTCTGTCATTTTTTACTTTCACCTTTCTATAAGTTAAAAGTTATTATGTCTTGGAAATGGAGCAGAGTAGATAAAGTGATGGCTACCTGTGATGGGAAAATAACTGAGGCTGGCATATTCTTTATTTTTCAAACTATTGCTGTTAGATCGCACAGGAAAGAAAGGAAGCGAGTCACAGGAATAGTCAGTTACCTTTATTGAATGGTTAGAGGAGGCAATATGAACTGCTGGCAGGCTGCAGGGAAGCCGCTTATAAAGGCTTCCAGATAGCCTGCCAACCACTGACAGTCACTTAAACTTCCTGCCGCTAGTTCGGCCAATCAGTGGCGGGTATGCTAATTTACTCTGGTACGTGAGGACGTAACAATTGCAGTAATCCTTCTTTCAGAAAGGATGCAGCATCTCATCCTTTAGGATCAGCTCAGTCACCTATATGTTGCTGGATGACCCTTCTGTCAGCTCCTCATCTTCACTTTCTTTGAAGCTCGCTAACAATTGCTATGACTGTGGGGGGGAAGAGGCATCTAAAAGGGGAAGTATGCTGGGTGTGTGAAAGAATATTATGGGAAATTGGGGAGTATGGACACTAACATGAACCAGAGGTGCCAATCCGAGCCACCTGCTGAGCTTCAAGGAAGCTAGTCCTGGGAAAGGAATTTACAGTGTCTGAAGCGTCAAGTTCCCAAAACATTGGAACATGATCTGATTGGACTGCTCTCCCAGTGGGGAGGGCTTTGGGCATTGGAGATTGCTTTCAATATATGATTTTCATGTGGTTTTTCCTCAGAGCTTGCCTCAGCAATGCTGCACTCAGCATCTCTAGTAAAAGTACCTCTTCTCTAAAACTTATAGAGTCAAGTTCTCTAAAACTTTAGAGAGAAAAGTACCTTTTCTCTAAAACTTATGGAGTCAAAAAATATGGAGTAAAACTTTTCTAGAAAGTAGCTGGGGCCAATTTGACACCTTCTTTTTAACTCTCCAAGCACAGGAGGAGATATGTCAATGTGACATCACCAGAAACCACAGAATGGCCCTTTTTTATAATACTTTACTTCCTTATTTATTTAATAAATACATTTCTGTGACTGCACATTTCACTAAACATAACTCTGGATGGTGTACCACCAACAGTTAAAACAATACCACAACAATTAAAAATCTTTTTAAAAAATAAATAAAAATGTATGGTAAATAAAAAGATTGTGGGAGAATACCCATCTAAACATAACCCAACTATTGCATAGGCTCCCTGTGGGATCCCCAATATGCTAGAAGAACCAGATATTCAGACCTTCCAAAATGCTAATAGAGATGGAGCTAACCTCACATGGGAAGAGGGGTGTGATGAGATGGGTAGATATGATCAGGAAATGGCAGTCCATTAAATAACTTGGACCCATGATATGCAGAACTTTAAAAGTCAAAACTAGCATACAAGGTTGCAGTAGTACAATTTATGAAACAGAGGTATAACACATGTTATAAGTATAAAAGTAATGACTTTTCCAGGGCACAACTGATTCATAGCATGAAGTTGTACAAAGGCCTCCCTATGAACAACTAGAAAGCTGATCAGGAATCATGAGCCTAGAAGGCCTGTCTGATGTCTCCATCTGGAGTAGGGCCACCATATTAGAGCCAAAGTTGGTAAAATCCCAGTTCCAGAAACCCCAAAACCCAAGCCACTGCCAGGGTTCAGCTGAAGTCTGTTGTTTATTTTATTTTTATTTATTTTATTTATTTATATATTTTGTCAAGCGTGTATAAGATTACAGACAAAGAATAAATGTGCTTGTTAATATATAATATGTACAAGCATAGTTATGAGTACATGATATTTTACAAATACATGGGGACATTAGGACAGGGATGGTAGGCACGCTGGTGTGCTTATGCACGCCCCCCCCTTTTTTCCCCTGCTTTCAGACCTACAGTTTCCAAACTCTGGGACAAAAAAATCAATGGCATCATTTAATTCTCCAGGAGTGGAGATGTATATTTTAATATTATCAACATACTGATGATATCCATGGTGACAACTAATATTAAATGAGAGTGGAGTACCAAGCCTTGTGGCATCCCAAATATTAGGGGCTGCAGGTAGGATTTCTGACTCCTAATTAACACTGATTGGCACCATTCTCATAGGAAGGAAAAGAACCACATGTTCTATGGTATCAAAGGCAGCCAAGAAGTAAAGGAAAGCAAGGACAGATTAATTATCCCTCAGAAAGGTAAGTTAAATACTGGATGAAAATTGTGGTGGGATCAGCAATAGCTTCTTGAGGAGGCAGATCAAAGCCTCAAAGAGTGCCAGAACAACTCCAACTCTGCAGGATGAATTAACAGTCAAACAAAGAATATATCTATTTTACCCCTAAAACAGTGTTACATTTCAGAGCTATCATCATAAGATATTTGAGACTTCAAATCTGATTGGTTTTCTATCCCTTTTTTATTGTTCCCTTTAATAAGAGTATTCTGTCAGGAGAGCATGTTTTGGCAAATGTACCATAAACCTGATAATGAAATAGAAAATAAATGAATTTTCAATAAGCTCTCTTTCCATCACTCTTTACGAATAATAAATATTTACTGAAGTAAAACGTATCAGCATTCCAGAGATTTTTCATATTTTTCTCTAGTTGTGTCTTTCACTTACTTCATTTCCCACCATTTCTTCATCCATTGATCTTTGGGGATTTTCTCAGCAAATACCATCCATCGCCATTTCTCTAGCATGTAAGTGAAAGGCATTGTTCCAACAATAGTGAGGGCCTGTTTGAGCAGAAAATTGATATCCGTTTCTGAAAAAGAACAAAATTGATTGAAAGGATTAAGTAGAAATTCTGTGTTGTTGAAATTGCAATCCTAAAATTAAAAATTGGTATCATACAAAGTAATTGTTCACAAAGTTCCTGCTGTCCCTTATAACTGAAGGTAGGAGTTTTATTGGTAGAAATTACCTAGGTTTTTTTTCCAAATAACTCCCCAAAGAAGCAATGCTAACTACATAATTTGTCTACCTGCTCTTTCATCTTCACCAATTTCTATTAGCACTCTGTACAATAATAACATTTTTACAATGATAGTTCTTAAACTGGTAATACCTGGCAGCATGGTCTGCCATCTCACCTTGATCTTCTTGAAAAGTAGGTTCTAGTAAACCAAGGGATTTCAGATACTTTGGAGTGGCTGCAGAAAGTGACATGATCTCCCCAACAGCTTCATGGAATCCTTCATTGGCCCCATTTCTTAGCAGGAAAGGTTGATCAGAATAGGCCATGTCATATTCAATGTGGCCCATCTCATGGTGTGCTGTCAGGAAGTCTTCCATATTTATTTTTGTGCACATCTTAATCCTGCCAATGAATACAATTCAGGCAGAGATTATAACATGATAGTTTGAATGGCACTTTGACATAGGTGCTAAAATGGTGTGGTCTTTTATGCACTTAGCTTACGCTTCTAAATTAACCCTATTTATGAGGAATGTGGATTTCTGGTTTAATTGAGGTGATATCCTACCATGGTAATTCTTGAGATAAAGGTGAAACATCATTCCTTCAATCTTATTATAATTGTAACACAGACAAGATAATGGAACAGAGAGCCAATCATCAATTTATAGGTATTCACCCTCTTATTTGCAACTGTGTTCAATTCAGATATAATTAGATATATAAATGTACAAACTGGAGCAGAATAACAGTTTACATATCAGATAGCTTAACATTTAATGAACAAATTGTAGATTGTAAAATATTTATCTCATCTATACTCCCAGTAGTGTTCTGATATATACGGCACTGATATGTTGATTTTTATCAAGCAATCTGTTTTATTGCTAAATATATCCAGATTATGAAATTGGATATCTTAACTTTGCTGCTTGCTGTTATATCTGGAATTACCACTTTGTTTTTTTACTTACAGAAAATGGATGTAAACTCTGTGACTGAGTAGAAACAAGCTTTTGGTACCTGTAGTCTTTTTTCCCCATATCCCAAGCTGTAGGATGGCAAACAACTTTCCTTCCATCATTAGGTTCCTCAAGCATAGAATTTTTCCAGAAATCCTCAGTCATATTGAAAAGACCGATTGAGATGAAAAAATGTTCAGCAGCTTTAAATATTGAGTTTACGGTCCATTTCTGAAAAAGATTGATTTTTACATCACCTAACAGTTTGTAAGCCCAACAAATCCCATACCCAAATTGCTGAGGGTCCCTTATGTTTAGCTATAGAGGTAGTCATGAAGAAAGGAAGACACTGAGATGTCTTCTGCCATTGTTGGGTGATCCAAATCCTCCAAACCTGCTGATACTTCTATCTTAAGTGGTGGTATTTAGGTGGTATATGTATGTGTGTCTATGTATATATATTCATTCTTGACTGGTTTTATAATTAAACAGTTTGGGGAGGACAGGGTTTAAAAACTTGGTATAAAATAATGTGTACAAATTATACCAAAAGGGTTATTGCTCAGTTGACTGCCTATATTTGTGTGCCTTACCTTCTCCTCCATAGCAGATGTCACATCAATGCTTGCTTTATTTGGATAGGGCACCATTAAAGGATATAAATTTGTCCAAAATCTACCCCACATATCACCTTTAACAGAAAAAAATGGAATTACATATGAAATCAAAATGCAGTAGTTTTTGAAAGCAAAATATGGCTGGATTTTGTTATCTTTTTTTAAAATAAAAACTTTTATTTATACAAAACATATAAACAACATAAACGTACACACAATGGGGCTTTACATTCCCCTTCTATTACAAGTCCACATTGGTTTCTATCATTCTATTAACTATTTACATATTTCTGTTTATATTTCTGCTAACATAGTTATTACTCTTATTCTTTAATACTTTACATATTTACATTGGCTGAATTTCTCTCAAATCTTCTATCTACCATTTCAATTCTTATTTCTCCCCTCTATCCACTTATACAGTTTGTCCCAAATCTGATAGTATTCTGTTTCCTCCTTTCCTTTTAATTCCTTTGTCAACTTGTCCCATTTCTGCGCAATCTAAAAATTTTCTAATAATTTCCTCCTCCTTTGGTATATTATCCATCTCCCAATATTGCGCATACATTATTCTTGAAGCCATTAATATATGTATAATTAAGTACTGTATTTCTTTTTTATAATTTTTTCCATAATACCTAATAAGAACAATTCCAGTTTCCAAATTATCTCACTCCCTATTCTTTCTTCTATCCAAATTTTATTTTTTCCCAATAATTTCTTGTAACCGCACACATCCACCATGCATGATAATATGATCCATATCCCTTTTTGCATTTCCAACAAGCTGGAGATGTATTTGGAAACATCTTCGCTATCCTGGCCGGAGGTAAGTGCCACCTGTAAAACATTTTGTACTGGTTTTCCTTGTACGCCGCTGACATTGTTAGTTTTACATTTATTTCCCAAAATTTTCCCCATTTTTCCAATTCTATATTATATAACTCTATGACTATAAGCCAGAATCAAGAAAACCACATTACAGGTAGTTCTTGACTTACGACCAGAATTGAGCCTAAAATTTATGTTGCTAAATGAAACAGTTGTTAAGTGAATTTTGCCCCATTTTACAACCGTTCTTGTCACAGTTGTTAAGTGAATCACTGCAGTTGTTAAATTAGTAACATGTTTGTTAAGTGAATCTGGCTTCCCCATTGACTTTGCTTGTTAGAAGGTCGCAAAAGGTGATCACATGACCCTGGGATACGGCAACCGTCATAAATATGAATCAGTTGCCGAGCAGCTGAGTTTTGATCATGTGACCCTGGGGATGCTGCAGTGGTCATAAGTGTAAAAAACGGTCATGAGTCACTTTTTTCCCCTGTGCTGTTGTAACTTTGAACAGTCACTAATTGAACTGTTGTAAATCGAGGTCTACCTGTATACTTCAGTGCGCCGTATGAACCAGGCAAGCATGAATCTGGCTACTCGAATACTTTGCTTTGTTATCAGCTGATAATCCTTTATAATCTCCCCTGTTGACTGGAGGTCAAGCACTTATCTCACAGAAAGCAAATCCATTTATTATCAGATTGAAATGCCACTGAAGTCGAAAAACATTCTCGGTCATTCACAATAATAAAGATAAGCACATTAAAAATGTATACTGTTAGTTTAACGTTTTAATATTGTGCCTTTCATTTTTTTAAAAAATATACTTCACATGTCTACAGAGGTTTCCTCTCTTGTACGTGTAGCACCCTTTCCATGGAGAATGGCCCTCTGCAAAATTGTGACAGCAGCTAACCAGAGTCTGTTTTTTATTGTCCTTCAGTTGCCTTTGACAGCAGTTCCCTAGTTATCCCTACCAAAGGGCACCTGATCTCCCTCACCATTCAGACATCCAAATGATGCCCTGCCCTTCCATTCCCCTACAACAAAAGCCTCACCTGTATGAGCAGATCTTCTTCCCTGTGGTGCTTAAGGCAGCTTACATGATGACTGCCCTCCGCTCACATCCCAGGTTGAAGCAGCAGGTGGCAGCTTGTGTAGGAAATTGCAAGGTTGACGCTGTTGGTTTTGACCCTTGTCCTCTTAATGAGGAAATATAGTGAAGTGGTTAGACTCTGGAAAGCGAGAAGGCTGCCCACTCTCGGTTCCAGGGCTGGATGTACTGGCACTGCCTTTTTTTAATTTTAAGAAAGGAGAAACCCCATTTTTAAGAGCTTGCAAGTAAAAGGAAAGGCAAGCAACAGATTTTGGTGACAATGTTTTCTCCTGGAAGTCCGGCTGAGTTTATCTAGAGTTACTTCTGAGCATGTATAAACTGGCAATAGAAGTTTCTAAACCTGAGACTTGCTTCCTAGAGAATATGTTTCTTTGAAAACAATAGGATTTATTTGTGAGTAAAAATGCACTGGGATGATTTTTAAAAAAAACCAATCAGTATGTAATTGGCATTTGTGTTTTGATAAATGCTTTTTATTGGGTCACATATCAATTTATTTATTAATCAAACTTATATAGCTGCCAATTGATAAAACATGACAATACATTCAAACAAAATCTCGTACCATTTTTCAGTGTTGTGTTAGCAAGATAAACACGACTTATTTTAGGCATTAAACGATTCTTTGTATGTCTTGTGAGTTCACTCTCAGAAGGGCATGATGTTTAATTGAGAAAAAGTTGCACTTACTAAAATTAAATATATCGGGGCACACGGCATCTTCTAGTAGAGGGATATTAACTTGAACAGAGTAATTTGTTTTGTTGACAGTACAACAGGAAGGGAGATATAAAGGCAACATAACATCAAAATCAATTGGGAAATGGAAGAACGTGGTACAGGAATAAGTTTATTACAGGAGGCTAAGATGGTTTCCTCAAAGCTGTATGTTCTTACAAACAATTTTAGCTGTTTTAGATGCCATGCCAGCTTGAGGATAATGACAATTGGGGAAGAAAAAAGAAACTTCAGACTTTTATGCATTTTATAGATTCATTGGCTACCTATTTCCAGAACACAAATGAACCCAAGGGAAAGTCAAATACGAATATCTAAAACATCCATTTTCTTTTTGATAGTTAGCTAATTGGTCTGTTCTAAAATAAGTAGCATCTAGGTCCGGTGCACATTTTATATTGGTAGTTTAGATTTACAATATTGCTAGGTTGTGTCTGGCATTTAAAGCATTTTCAGTGTCTGCCGTAATTGGTTATGATGCTTGAAAGCTGAGAACTGCTCTGCTAATTTTATATCATACAACACACGATATCAGTGTGGAAGCTGGAAAAAAAGTTTACAGCCCATGTTCTTTTCTTTTTTTTAATGGAAAGTGTCCAATTTGTAATAAATAACCTGGCACCTATGGGGCAGGTAAATTTTTGGAAAATAATCACCCAGATGAGCCCAACAAATTACGAGCCACTAAGCTAAAGGGACCTAGGGTGAAGGCCAGGTCGCTCATCACTAAGGCTGGAATGGGGCTCTTTCTAGAAGATGCAGTTTAAATTGAAGGAGGAGAGATCTTTTACAGATTTTAGCTTCCGAATACCGGTAATGTCACCATGTATCGAAGCTTGCAAGGAAGCTTTATGCTACTCAATTGTCAGTATCAAATATTACAAAATCTTACAAATATTGCAATAAGAGTTATTTCGCGGATAAGACTTCCTCAGTTTTATCTTATCCAAAATAGTGGATAAGACTTCCTCATGGCTGGATGGGAAGCAAAAGAGGGAAATGAATGAGAAGAAGCCAGAACGATGTTAAAGCCTGTGCATCTTGACAGTTGAGGATGGAATTTGGGAAAAGTCTGGTAGAATCTGCAGTGCAATCCCATACATGTTCCACTGAGTCCAAAGGCTTTCAGCCAGAACTGCATTCTGCATGTTGCTCTATAACGCCTCAATTTTTTTTAAATCAAGAGAGCCGTCATCCAAAACCCACTACAACTACATGAAGTCTAGCAGCTGCATCCCTTTCTCTTAACTTCCTGAGAAGCAAATCATCCTAAAGTAGACTACAATCCATTTGGGTTTTACTATTAAACGAATTACTATTAAACGATTATGACACTACTCTAGCTCTTATAATCTGGTCTAAAAGAGAACGAAAGAGATCCCTCAGTAGTTGAGCTCCTTCTTGCACATGTGTTGTAAATCTGATGATCAAGGAAGACACCTTTTGCCTTCTCTCTTTTTTCCTATAAACTAAATATGGAATATGCGGCCCCTTGGTTATATTTGACACATTGACCGTAATGCCTGGCCATTCAACAATGCTGTAGCTATTAAGGTGATCCGTACACGTAGATAATGTGCTTCTTAGTAACAGCAAAGAAGAACAAGTGCATTCAGATCTGTTTTCTGGGATATCTTTCTTCTTTGTATCTTTAAAAAAAAAAAGATTCCATTAATAATTTCCAACACTAGACTACGAATGTAAAGTCTGTAATTGCAAAGAGAAATTGTGTTCTCCTCACTTTGCTCAGATCCTTGGATTCTTATTCCTAGCTGTGATTAAAGGGAAATGGGAGAAAATCAGATTTTCTTTGTCCATCCTTTGAATAAGGAAGTTATCTGGCCAGGCTGGCTTTTCCAATTTAGACTGCTTTATTCTATACCCCTGATCTTGAGGACTTGAGGAGAACATGTCACAGACATGTAACTTACTGGTCTGAAGCACAGAAAAAAAACTTTCTTTACAAAATTCCCTGTCAATAGTATTGCGTATATTATTAATAATATATATAGGATTGAAATGTATGCTGGCTAGTAATGGATTTCATATTGCTTGGTGAGATGGTGAGATAAAGACAATAGGATGGCTAATTACTGCCTACATTTTTAGATGTCTTCTGCAGTCTTTTTTTAATGGATGAATTATATATATATATATAGAAAATAGCCAATGCAAATGAATTTTTATTGGAGAAAAACAAATGCCCCATTGTGGTAGTGGGCAAATGTGTAGTAATATTATTTCACAATCAATGTGAATCTGGCTGACCCACATTCTAAATAGCAATAGCACTTAGACTTATATACCGCTTCACAGTGTTTTACAGCCCTCTCTAAGTGGGCTGTATATTCAGCATATTGGAGTCAGCATATTGCCTCCAACAATCTGGGTCCACATTTTACCCACCTTGGAAGGATGGAAGGCTAAGCCAACCTTGAGCCTGGTGAGACTCGAACTGCCAAATTGCAGGTAGCCGGCAGGCAGCAGAAGTAGCCTGCAGTACTGCATTCTAACCACTGCACCACCATGGCTCTTACAGACATGAAGGTCAATTGTAATTGTCACTAATGACTGGATTAATCAGGCAACTCCCTGGCCTATGTCATTATCCCATACAAACTTGTTTTTGCTGATCTCTGCACTGGTTTTTTTTTATGTGGGTTATAAAAGGTTTAATAAAGGATTCATTAAGTGGCAGCATTTGTGTAAGGAAGTGTGATTGATGATTGTGAATGAAGAGGAGGAGGAGGAATACAATACACTGCTTGTTCTTGCATAGTAGGTGGGACACTTGTCCTTCTAGGAGTGAACGGTGAAGTTCATAGTGATTCCATTAGAGATGTTTATGCATTCCATTGACTCCGAATTACCCAAACTCTTTCACTCTGAGTTTCTCCCAACCACTGTCTTATACTTACGTCCTTCCACTATAAATCTTTAACTATGGCAGGGCTTGGAGCCAGAAGAACAAAGCCACCTCAGGCAGTGGATTTGGGACACAAAGAAGAACAGCAATGTGAGACATTAAAATGGGCTGATTCATATGTCAACATTGCTGTGAAAGCTCACATTGATACTTCTGGTTCAGGAAATGTTCCTAATGAAATGTGTCCTATATTGCTCTGTTGGAAGAGCTAACATAGGCTTAGGCTTCCCTCTGGACATGTTTGCCTTGTACCCATAGTCATTACAATAATGGAAGTGTGATGGTCATTATGACCTATGACAGCATCCTAAAGGGATGGAAGGAAGAGAAAGAAAGAGGCAGAACTTGATCTCAATTCATTGCAGATAACCTGGGGGGGGGAGGATTTGAGAAAGAAAGCAACAAGGATAATCATCTCTCCCTAACATCCTTATTCTTCTGGATAAAACATGACTAACAGAAAAAAGATGATAGTTCAAGTGTGACAGCTGCAACTCAGGAGGTGGCAAGCAGAAATTTCAAGACTCGTTCAGCATCCTGCCATCTATCTAAATTGTATGGCTGCCTCCAAGGTTTGCGCCTGGATTTCTTGCTTTGCAGAGTGAATCAGTAGGAGAGTGATGTAAGAGGACGGGTATGAAAGTGGACAGCGTGCCCAATCTGAGCGTACAATGAAAGGGTCTTTCATCCAGGGGGATCTAGGAATAGGCTCCAAAAGGACAGCCAGGTTTTTTTATGGGAGGAAAGATTTCATCCATACTCTCCCAGTATGTTCGTTTATATGCCTTGCTGCCACCATAGCTCCCGAGGTAGATTATAATAACGACAAGTTAAAACAATGCGCTGTGATGTCATTTCAAGTCAGTTTTTAGACCTAAGCCAATTACCCCTAATCAGCACACAACCCCTACAGCGAGGCAAGCAAAACCGCAGCCCCCCCCAAAAAAAAGTTGCTGAAAAAGTCCATTTTCAGATGCACACATTTTTAAAAATAAGTGCGCTCCACAAGATCAGCGAGACATTAAGTTGCCCATATGCTGTGGGTTACTTAGGACAGGGCTGACTCAGCAGAGCTTAATTTGCACATTAACGAGCACAGCATTCGGCTGTCAATCCGGTACCCACTTTTGCTCTCAGAGCCAGACATTCTACCCGTCGGTGGTTCTGAAGAAAACTCGCAAAATACATCTTCCCCTATCAGATGAAGATGATAAAAATGCAACGAAAGGTAGAAAGACAGCAGTAGGTCTTGACATCTAGATGAATGGATTCGTTCGAGGAGTTGCCTTTCATGCTGCCCTTCTACCTACGCCATGAAGCTCCGGTTGACGATTTATTAAGCCACGCTCATTGATTTTTACAAGGAAAGAAGTGCCTTCTCTTAGAGACGTTGGGAGAATGAAGCATCTGCCTGCCAGGTGAGGGAGCTGAGCAGGTGTAAATGAGCAAGCCGGATTGTTTAGTGGTGATGATAGTGTCCCTAATCCTTTAGAAGATCTGCCAAGTAAACAAGTCTTTTTAAATCACCGGGAAAAGAGTTTTAATAATTAGGGGCCATCGGAGGTGCTGAGCTCTAAATCCAGGATAACAAAACACTGCTATGCAACATGCTGTGTGTAAATAAATAAGGTATACGGGGACTTAATCTGCTGGCTTGGTTACACAAATCAAGCCATCCCACAAAGGGGTGAAATCCTGGAGAACTGGTGGCGGAAATTTTAAGTAGTTCGGAGAACCTGCAAATACCACCTCTGGTTGGCTCCGGGGTAGGATGGGAATCAGGGGTGGGTTGTGAATTGTTTTGCTGCCGATTCGCTCAGGGTCGCGCCTCGTGCATGCGCGCTTGCTCGCACAGCAGTCCAAAAAATAGCTTCTGCGCATGTGCAGAAGCAAAATTCAAAATGGCAGCACCCACCAAAGGAACCAGCTCTGAGACATCATCGCCGAGTTACTACCGGTTCTATAGAACCGGTAGGAACCCACCTCTGGTGGGAATGGAGATTTTGCAACATCCTTCCCCCAGGAGTGGGGAGGGAATGGAGATTTTGCAGTATTCTTCCCCTGCCATGCCCACCCCAGCCATGCCCACCAAGCCTACCATGCCCACCAAGCCACACCCACAGAACCAGTAGTAAAAAAAATTGGATTTCACCACTGATCCCACACAATTTCTGTCTCATCTCGTGTGTTGTTTGAACTCAACCAATGATAAATGGGCCTGGATTAAAACTCTCCAGCTTTTCTTGCAATGTCCAGAAACATTCTCCTTCTTTTTTTTAAAAAACCATTCATGACAAGCAGAATTTGGCAGCTAAGAAGTATGTGTAGGAACGTGTACCTAAGTTCCTGGGCTCACAGCCACTGGCTTTGACAACTTGCGAGATCACTCTTTGGGAGAGAGCATCAGGGCCATTTCTCACATTACGTGTTTGCCACAAACTGTACACCCAATAGGGAGCTGGAGTCAATCAGGGCTTCCTTGTGAAATATGTGTTTGCAAACAGTATTTGCCACATTCTCACTTTACATCTTCAGGAACGGTAGTACTACTCTTAGCGTCCCTTTCGTCTGCCTCTCAACAAAAAAAAAATAGTAATTTGCAAAGCGATCCTGGGGAATGATTGGAAATATGTAAATTCCAGTATAATGAATGGGATCGTCTGGGTGCCATGATTACAAATGTCAGCCGGCTTGGCCTGACTAGCTTCATTATAGAAGCAACATCGGTTGGACAGAATGCGAAACTTGCAAAGCAAGGGAGATTCATTTCCTGCCTATAGATCCTGCCTCTTAAATAGAGAAAGCATGTTGTGGTTGCTTTTTAATTTGCATTTATTGTTGGGAATTCCCAATACAAATATCAACAGATTTATTTCCTGCAGAGGCTTAGTTACCCAATTTCACTGTATAATGTTGTTCATGATATGCCTAGCTAGTATTGACTCAGGGCCCACTGATCGCATTACCAAGACTCAGGTTTTGTGTTGGTTAAAAAAAAAAAAAGTAAGCAAGCAAGCAGACATTGCTTGTGAATTCTTCCTCTGCCTACTTTAATTTCTACCTGTTCCCCCCCTCCTTCCGTGTCTTTTCAGTTTGGAGAGCAGCTTTCCAAAGGGAGAAAATCTTTGGGATGCCCTTGAACAAATGACTCTGGAAATGATGAAGCCTTGTTTTATAGTTACTCCAGGCAAAGCAAAGAAGAAATGCATTAGTCTGTGTAGCTATTTCCAAGAGGCCGTCTAGTGAAGGGGAGGGAAACCTTTTGAGCCAGTGGGCATATTAAGAATTTGGGGTGTGTGTTGTAGGTGATCTAACCAAATAATAGTCATGGGGGAAGGGATGGTTAGACATAGAAAAGGCAAACGGGTGAGGATGTTCTCCCTAGTCCTCACAAGGCTTACTATCATTTCCTAGTTTAGAATTGTCTTTTTTTTCTGAGAAGATTGGCATATTTCCAGACAAAGCACTGGACTGCAGCCATCTGTCACTTGCATGTTCTATGCTGCATTCTTGTCAATAAAGATTATGCCACAGCCAAACCCCAGATTACTATTGAAAATTATTATTATTATTTAGAAGGTGAATGCTATATCAATTCCCGGATTAACAATTGCAAACCTGATCTCCTTTCCCCTTATTTATTCATTTATATTTATTTAAGAGATATACACAGCCACTCCCCCAGTTCAAACAATTATGACTCTGAGTAGCGGAGTAAGCAAATAGCATAATAAACCGGAGCATACAGAATTATAATTAAAACCAGTACAGCAGGAAGCAATCAGGAACCCAAATACTCTTTTACTTTTCCTGGCAGAAACTCCAATCGTCCTGACTCCAATGCCCAAGGAAAGGACCAGGTTTTTAATGGAAAACCTGAAAAGCCAGCCATATAAAAAGGAGGGATCAGTCCAGAGGGCACAGGGAAAGCTCACTTCCTAGGTCCCATCAGATGCTATTGCTTCCAGGATCCGTCCCCTCCCTGTGGATTTTACTCTGGTAGTCATTGCTGACTATAGGGACCGGTGCTCATCTCCATTTCAGTACTGTTCGAATATATTTATGCAGTCACGTGGCCAGTATGACATCACTGTTACCTTCCCACCAAAATGGTACCTATTTATCTACTTGCACACATTTGCCTACTTTCGAACTGCTAGGTTGACAGGAGCTGAGCCAAGAATGGGAGTTCATCTGGTCACGTGGTGCTTTTGTCTCGAACCTGGGCTGTCAGCTTTCCAGCCGACAATCCCAGTGTTTTAACCTGCTGAGGCCCTGTGCCACCCATTGCTTCCAGGAACGGACCCAAAATGTGCCCATCCTCTCAGAATGTATTGGATAGGCAGGTACCATTGAAGAAAGGCAGTCTTGTAAATAACCTGGTCCTGTAACATGTTGGGCTTTATAGACAATAACCAGCTCCTTTAATGGTACCTAGAAACCTATCAGACATCAATGCAGCTCATGAAGTGGTGGTATTACACGAGTTACCCAGGGGTGAAATCCTACCGGATCGCACCGGTTCTATAGAGTAGGTTGCAAGCAGCTGGTGACATCATAGAACCGGTTCTCTCCAAATCTGTTAAACCT
>JANHFT010002076.1:65885-89097 GCA_032467955.1 Pseudoxenodon macrops
ATTTTGTATTCTGATTTTTTTTTGCCAATGTGTAAGACTGAGCATTTGTTGGTTGAGATTTGGAGTTGCTAATTGTTTAAAAGCTTCAAAAAAGCTGTATTCGGAGTAGAAGATGCACCCAAATTTTCAGCATCTTTTAGAGGGGTAAGTGCATTTTATACTCTGAAAAATACGGTAATATCTATCGGGTTGTGATCCACCCAAGTATATATTTCAATGTTTATCTCTTTTATATGAGGTATTAGTTTGACTGGTATCCACATGATGTCTATTCTGGACCAAGAATTACTCTATTTGAGTAAAATGTATATTGTCTTTTTTCAGGGTGCATTTCTCACCAAGCATCTTGAATACCTAATTCTTCCGCCATAAAAAAAAGGTTTTTGGAAGCGTTTTTCTAATTTTTTTGTTTATTTTTCTAGTCTTAATAGTCCAAATCTGCATCCACAATTGCATTGAAGTCACCTACAATGCATATATTTTTGTACTCCAATTCTATTATTATGCAACTTACCATAGAAATTTTCTTGATTATTTGGTGCATATATTGCCACTAAAAACATTTATTTATAGCCCATTGTTATCTCCACCATTAGAATCCTCCCTTCCTTGTCCATAAAGATTTGTTTAGCCTCTAATGTTTTTTTTAATGTAAAGCACTACTCCACTCTTACTTTGTTGTGGCAGAAGCATATAACTTCCCAATTTTTGGATAGTCCAATATTTTTAATGATGCTTTTTAATATGTACTTCTTGTAAACAAATTATATTTAGATTTAATTTTTCTAATTTATTGAAAGTTCTTTTCCTTTTTATTGCCGAATTCAATACATTTATGTTAATTGACCTTAACACCTAAGAATGAGAGAAAATGGATTCAATTTTCAAGATACAATTAACTATATTCTCTTCTTTTATTTTTTTTGTGTTACTCAGAAATATTGAGACAAAATTATTCCTATTAATATTTGTTCTGGAACTTATGCAGGTCTGCTCATTCTTTGTCTTTTCTGGCTGAAGGCAAGAGTCAGGATATTGCATAAAGTAAAAGGAATTGACCCACACATTATTAACTGACATTTTTAATAGTGAGGTGCATGAATCTAAATGTAGTCCAGGACACTTTTTATAGACAAAAATAAATCCTGAAAGAAAAAGCATCATTTAAATGAATGCATTTGAAATTATCCATATATGTTCTTTTTACATCTTTTGACTGGCCAATCTCTCATCAGAAGCTTGTGTTCTTGAAGACACTTTGGAAATGGGTAACATGTAAGCACTTCAGATAAAGTAATGTCTTTTCTCTCCATTTCCTATCACAAATGAAAGAAGCTTTTGTTTGTCTGAAGCTTTTGTGTATACTACAAGAATTAGGGAGAAAATGGAGGATGACTAATAATAACTGGAGAGTTACTTAAATCAATGGGTGGGACTCCAATAAGTATATATTTAAAATTCAAAAATTAAAATGTCAGTTGCTCCAAGAATGGCTTTAAAGTAAGTGATAAATGTTGCTAACATTTATATTTCACTAGGCTTAATGTTCTAGCGAAACATGTCATACATGATCAGACTTTTAGTAGATTCAGTGCCTTTTTCTTTTTAATTGTAGGTGTTCTCGGAAACATCATTATCCAAGCTCTAGTCAGACTCTTCTTATCAGGGGAATGTTTGTTACTTTTGGGATGGAACAGTGTAAGAGAGATGACTATGACACAGATGCAAGTCTAGAATACAGTGAGGAGGAAATTTATCAGCAGTTCATAGATTTCTATGAAGACGTACTTCCTGAATTCAAAAATGTGGGGAAGGTTATACAGTTCAAGGTACGAAAAGTTTTAGTTTGGTAATTTCTGCATGCCTTAGTTATGCATTTATAAACTTGAGAAATTGTGGAAAATGTAGGACCTCAGTCTTGTGTGAATAGGCATAGGAATGTAGCAAAATGCTAATTTTAATAGTGAATTAGATATGGTTTTGAATTTTACAAGTATTACAAGTTTACCATCTACCTAGGAAACAGCTGTTTGCTTACTAAAATAAGCTAAAAGTAAGCAAACAACCATCTTATAGCTCTTTGAATAGGATGATGAAATTAATGCTTTGCTGCTGTAAATAGTGTACCTTGTAAACATGTATTATTGTATAATCCTTTGTTCAGTATTAATACCTGACAATCTAATAGAGTATGCGTAAGATTAAAGCTTAATATAAACACAAAGAAACAGTATTTACAAAATTAAGGGAAATGCTATAAGGATTAGTTTTTTCCAGATATAGTTTGAATGACGTTTTATCTTTTACGTAGGTGAGCTGTAACTTTGAACCTCATCTTCGAGGAAATGTGTATGTTCAATATCAGTCGTAAGTATTTAACAATAAACAATTTAATCTTACAAAAAGCTTTAAGGCAAAGCATTAATGGGTTGTGACCAAAGAAAGTATAGTTCAGCATGTCAGTGGCCCCTTTTGAGTATTAATTTTCTATAACTCTAGCCTATTTTGTAAAAAATTTACAGTGGATTATGTGAATGGGAGTTCCTTCACAAAACCAGGAAACATTCCTTTTTAAGATTTCCAATCACGCAAAGAATTTAAATCATATTCTGATCCTTCCTATTAAACATTAGGTTAAGATAATTCAGTACCTATTTGCTTTGACCTGCACAGGTAATCCTTGATTTACAACCAGTCACTTAGAAGTTATAACAGACCCTGAAAAATATATTTATGACTGGATTTAAAGATCCGAGCCCATCCCCCCATCCTCCGGAATTTGGGCACTCAGGAACCTACCAACATTTGCATGTTTGTATCCTACGGTTACATGCCATGATTCACATTTTTTGCGAAAAAACCCAGTGTTTATTATTTCTGGTTGCCAGCAAAAACTACCTCATAGTGAACAATGGGTTCACCTAACAACTGTAGGGTTAACCTAACAACTGTAGTGTTCATGACTGCTGTGTTTGCTCAACAACTGTTGCAAAAAAGTTATAAAATTGGACAGTCACATGGTGACTTACATAACAACTGTCACAAGTTATGACCATAACTGCAGGTGTTAAGTTGATGATTACATGTGTATGACAAGGCATATCAAGATGTTTTCTGTTTGCTTTGCAGTATCTCTTGTTTTAATGCTTCTAGTTTCATGACAGTCTAGCAATATGTTCTCAATTTGATTTTTAAAGAGAACAAGAATGTCAGGAAGCTCTCAGTTTATTCAATGGTCGGTGGTATGCAGGGCGGCAGTTGCAGTGTGAGTTTTGTCCAGTAACACGGTGGAAAACAGCTATTTGTGGTAAGTCAGTGAAACTCTTAATAGTTTCTGTCTTTGTGATGGGGTTTGTTTTGCCTTTTTGCAGTCAGTCTGCCTAAAAATCAATATCAGTACAATCAGTATGAAGTGATGAAATACAATTTTATGCTGCTATAACACATAGGTTTCCATCCAGCAGATTGCTGAGGTCATGCCATCTTTTATTGATGGGCTCTCTAGGTCTAAATTGGCGTGTTTCTCTAGGTCTCGTAACTTGTTATGACAAAATGCAGCATGTTTAGCTACTGCTGTATTATTGAATATACTGGAGAAATATCTCTGAGACATATGCAGAGTTATGCATGGGATATTCTGGAAAAAGCTAAAAAATTTGAAAACACGTTTGCCTAAATATTTCTGTTCATTGATTGATTATATGGATAGTGAGCCATGCAGAGCACCTTTTTGGATACCTGTAATATTTTGCAGACATAGATAAATCACAAAGTGTACTGAATGGAAACATAATCTTGATTTCAAATTCAATAACTATTAAAATAAATCCTTTTTCAGGTTTGTTTGAAAGGCAAAAGTGTCCAAGAGGGAAGCATTGTAACTTTCTTCACGTATTCAAAAATCCAAATAATGAATTCTGGGAAGCCAACAGAGATATTCACATTTCCACTGACTGGGCTAAAGAGGCAAATAAAAACTCTGAAAGGAGAAATAGATTAGGGTACTATGAAGAACATTATAGCAGATCAAGAAGAAGGAACAGTCAAAGTCCAGATCATTCATACAATAAAAGAAATGGAGAATCTGAAAGAAAAAAATATCATCATAAGCATAAGAAAAGTCATGTTTCTGAGAAATTGGGCAGTCGTGGAAGGCAACGGTCACACAGTAAAAAGAAAAGACGGAATCGCGATAGGAGCCTGACATGTAGTCGTAGTAGAAGTCCATCTCCTACAAAAAATAGAGACAGAAAGACATCTACTAGCAAAGGAAGGAATAACTGAACTTGCTGGAGAATTACTTTTAAGACTTGGATGTGTTTTGAAAAATATTACCTATAATTCTATTAGACCAGTTGTACATTGTTGTGCCCTAAAATAAAGCTGTTATGCACTACCCTATCTTAAAAGTTTTGCAATAAATTATAAGAAACAAATGAAACACATTCCCTGGGACTTGTTTAATTAACGTGCTGTGGAAAGTGGATGTTCTTTTTAATTCTTTAGCTAAAATAAGTCTTGTGTTGTAAGTTAAACAACTGAAGTAACAACAATCTTTGGCTTACACTTTGTTTATAAATAAGTGTATTAAATAAGTCTTCTATACTTTCAAAGTATACTTCTATACTTGTCCAAAGTTACATTTTGATTATATTTCCATTCAGCAGTCTCCATACTATACACACACACACAAACACACACACAAAAACCAACCTAAGAAAAACTACTTTGCTAGAATCGCCAGCATCCAGTATTAGCATGCCTTCTCCATCCTGCTGCTTTCTAAATGTGATAATATATCTGACTGAGCTGGCCATGGGAGTTGTCAGACTGCTGTGGAGTATTAAATTTGTGAAAAGCTTTCTTCTCTATGGCACCATTGCATAAAATGATTACTTTAGAAGTCAAGAATTTGCTCATATAATGTCATTTAATACACCTTTTTTAACGTATTAAATAAGCTCAAATTGAGCTCAATTTATATCTCCAGCCTGGTGGTTTCCCATCCAATTTTATTCAGCCATTTTAAGATTAGCCAAAGTCAGCTTGGTGTTGCCACCTGTTGCGACCTGAACACAAATATAAATATGCCTCTATAAGAGCATCTTCCATGCATAGCTGCTGAACTTGGAATTTTTCCTAGTTTGGCATGCTATTCAAGTTCCTTGTCCTATAGTATTTTTTGCATACTTGTGGGATACAGTGGGTATCTTTTCCACTTTACCGCTTTAATTTCAATAGAGCTGTGCAATGTTTGCTGCATGCTTTTCAAATCATTTCTGAAGCACTGTACTCCTTAAAAAAAACAAACGATTTTTTGAAACTTTAGAAAATACATGAATAGCCACATCTCCAAAATGTTGAATTCCTTTTTAATGAAGCAGATATGAAATTTGCCTCAGATTTAGTAACTCTTACCTATAGTAAAACTACTGCTTACAAAGCAACTACAATTTCCTATATTGCAACATTTTTTCTAAATAAGTATACTTCAGTCTATCATAGGACTATAAAACTAGAAAATCAGAACATGGTATAAGATTTAACAAACTTTATTATAAGGCAGGATTTGCTATTTCCACTTTTTTTTTGATTGCCTCATTCTTCTGCATTTAAATCCATTATCAGTTAAGCTGCTGTATCATGAAGTGACCTGTAGCTCACAAAAATGTATAATAAAATTTCAAAAGATGCTACAAAAGTCATGTTTGGCTACCATAGACTAACATGGGTCTCAGTTGGCAATTTTGTTCTTCAGTTTTCAGAAACTGGTATCATTGTTTAACATTGCTTTATTTCCAAATATGTAAAGCTGTATCATACATATAGAGTCCATATATTTATCTTTGCAAATGGCTACAGATTACTTCCATGCATTGGCATAACAGAAATGAGCTGATGTTTAGTAGCCCCATTATTTTTTAAAGAAATAAGCTGTTAACTCATTGCTACAATGATTTACATGTTTTAATAACTTACCTTTAAAAGAAGGCAATATTGGCATAAAGTAGTCTGCTTACACAAATATTCTGTAAGTTTTTGAATACACAGGCACAGTACTGGAGTAAAAATGGATATTTATTACAACTAAACCAGTGAATTACTACACAGCTTACCTTACATCACAATGCTTTTTTAAACAAACACACAAGGCAACAGTGCAGACCTTAAACATGATTTTAATGCACATTTTTTGACATTTTAAAATATCAAGTAATTCCACCCTATTTCAACCTCACACATAGCAAATGGACCATTCTAATGTCATGTGAACTTCATTCTTCCAGTTCCCATTAAGTTAAACATAGGACTCCAGTGTATGTATTTCATGTAATCTTTACTAATTCCATAATGCTTCTATTGAACTTAGTATATTTCTGATGTAGCATATTAATGCATTACAATATTTGAGAATATCAATTATAGCAAATTGACCCATCAGAAGGCAATTTAGTAGTTACATTATTGACGAGGTCTACATATGAGAAAGTACATACACACACACACAAACATACGTAAAGCAACCTGCTTTCTGAAATAAAATTTTCTGAACGAAGTTTGCTTCAAATGTATTACAGGATATTTAGCAAAATGCACATGAGGATAAACAAAATATGGCTTTGTAATATCCATGCAGTCTTATCCTATGCATATTTAGATGTCCTATTTTGTTTTGATATGTACTACACAATAAAAATGTGCATATGCATACCATGACAGCCAACATTGTGAACAAACTGAGCAAAGACATGATGAAAGATTTGCTTCTCTGCTGTGTTCACAATGCACTATGATTAAATCTAGAATCTAAGATGGAATATTAATGGGCAACTACAATTAGTAATATAGCTGTTCAGATTGACTTCAAATAGCAGATAATACTGGTAACAAGTAGATATTTTCTAACAATTCATTTTTGTCTGTGTTTCAATATCTGAAATTTATCCTTTTGAAAAGACTTTCAATACTAACACACTTTATATAACTTCAATTTACATTTCGTCTGCAAAATATTAATTCAAGCTAGAATTTCATTCCAAGGAATTTTTACAATGTTTATAACTGAATTTTTAGAAATGAATGCCATGACAGCTTACAATAGTTTGGAGATCTTGATATAATTCTTTGGTATAAATAAAACAGCTGTAAATACGGTACTTGTTTAATCTTCTGTGACAACCTAAAATGACTTAATAAGAGTCTTTGGCTATACAAAGCCAAGTTCCTTTGTTAACACATTTCACATTACCACATGTAATAATTTTCAGCATGTAACACAAATTACAGTATTGGATACATTATGTTTTGGCAAAGTAATTAACAAAAAATAATTGTTGAAATTGTCATATATGACTCAATATTTTAAAACTAATGTGGCTTAAATTGCTGTAAAATCCCTTTCCCCAATTTTAAAAGGTTTAAAAACTTTGCTCCCTTTTTAAACTTTATAATAAATAGATTTTTTTTCTCATAGATCTGAATATAAGTAGCTTAGCAGAACAATAATACTGACAAATAGCATCATAACACCATTAGCTAACATTACATGGAGGCAGTGAAGATTTACACTTAATATGGGACACTGTAAAGACATCAGAAAAGATTTATGTCAGTCCAATTTCTTCAAGAACACTACGAGGGGTCTCTGCTTCCTGTGGAGGGGGAAAAAAGAGAGAATTAACAGGGTTGTTGTTGTTTTTTGTTTCTGCCAAGCTAGGTATATCATATTTAAGAAGTAAATGAATTTCAGGAAGTTACATCTCACCTTTTTTTAATAAACTGTATTTGACACACTTCTCAATTCCTGCAATTCTTTCCTCCTTTCTTTAGTCAACTGAATAGACTGGAAACAGTTTCTATTATGTGAAATGCTTATGGTTCACAAAGGAGAGAAGGCATCCTACTTAAGTTGAACAACTCACACACTCACTAGCCACTTTGATAAGTGTGAATGTTTGATCTGATTAAAGAATTCAACCAAAGTAATAGTATTTGAGATAAAAATTATAAATATTTAACAAATATGGATAAAATATTTAGAAAATTGTAAAGGCCAATTAAAATGTTATTTTTGCTAGTGAAGTTAATGATCAATGTTTAAATATTCAATTCCAAATAAAATGTTAAAGCAAGTTATATTTTCCTTATAATATACCAATGTACTCAAAAGCACAACCAGTAATATTTGTATAAAAGCACTTACTTTAGCATCCTAAAAAGGTATAGCCAAAAAGAAAGAAAATCAGAATTTTAGCAATATTTCCATATAAATGCAACAAGTATGTAAGAACATGAGTGCTTGTTTGGTCTAGTGGTTAAGATACCAGGCTAGAAACACCATGTTCAAGTCCTGCCTTAGCCATGAAAGCCAGCCGGGTGACTTTGGGCCAGTCACTCTCTTAGTCCAACTCACCTCACAGTTGTTGTTGTTGTTGTGGGGAAAATATGGAGGTGCGTTGGATATGTTTTCCACCTTGAATTATTTAAAAAATAGTAAAGGTGGGATATAATAATAAAATTCCGAAAAGGCACTATTGTAAAACCTATGCATTATGTTAGTAAGTGCTCTATTTAGATATTATTCTGTGCTGACATGCACATATTTGTATAGAGGATTGGATTTTATAATTTTGTTATGAAGAATAAGTTTTTATTAGATTCATCAGTCTGAAGATTCAGCATTCAGATGATTTGCTACCAGGGAAGGCACCCTCATTCATTATGCAAACTTCCAAAAACAAGATTTGGTTTAGAGGATGGACAGATTCACACAATGGTTCCCTTTCAAGAAGGTTGCCACTTGATTCTGGCAATTTCTCATGAAAGTTAGAGCTATAATCCAATAAATGAAATACAGCTGGATTTCACCTGCACTAATCAAATTGAATCTTTATTACAGCCATAGGCCAGCATAATATAACAAAGATACACTATTTTTATCTATTAAGAACTTGCATACCTTTATTACTGTATGCATTTTTGTATCATAGTAGTATTTTTAAAAATTGTGTTTTACGCTTTTAATAATGGACTATGAGCAATGATATAGCATGCCCTCAAGAAGTCTGAATCTCAAATACCGGTATTGCCTGGGGAAAGTAGCTGTACCATTCAAGGGGTATAAAATTAATAGATCTTTGGGAATGTGCAACTTTTTAGAAATAGCTGAGTTTAATCTTTTATCAGAAGGGTTTCATATGTCTGCAAATCAGAATTAAGGTAAATTCCACAAATATGAACTATTTCACAGCAAAGAAATGGAGGGGAAAAAAGCCAGTCACATGAGAAGTACATGCAATAGTTTATTACAGTCATGCCCAAAAAAATTCACAGTAATTTACAAGCATGCAACTATATAAAGGTGCAACAATACTGCACCACCATCAGCACTCCCATTTGCAGCAGTTTGAAGAGCCAGACATTAAAAGAATGCAAAGCAGCATTTACCATGTACATTCACAGAAGCAATACCATATACATTCACAGAAAGGGAGAAGGAGATCTGCAATATAAATGCTTCTTGCATGCTTCCCAGATGTAATGGGAAGTAACATTAATCCCATGTTTGAAATGATTCTCTCTAGTATGCTGTCTCTATATTTGATTATGGTATATTGCAGAAACCATTTTCTTTTTTAACTTCCATTTTGAAAGTCTAACTTTGTAACAACAGTCGTCTCTCTTTTTATTATGACCTTTTGTTTTATAATAAAATCAGGAGGGTTTTTAGTCATATACTTTGGTATTTGCTTCTGTACATTTATGAACATTTTTATTGCTAATGTAACATTTGGATCAGCTCCATACATGCATTGAAGATATCCATATAAATCTACTCTAAAATAGTGAAATTAATGAAAGATTGCATGCAGAAGGAATACCTTATGCACACTTTAGAGAATGCAAGATCAATGTACTTATTTTTTAAATGTATTTAGCAGTGAAGCAAATCTATTTAATATACATGTATCACAATTTGTGGCCTTCAGGGTTGTTTTTCATGATAAGTTTAGAAGGCGCTATTTAGAAAACATTTGGTCTAGTGGGATAAAGTGTATAAGTTAACATCAGTGGATTTCTATGTGAAAGCTGCATAAATTAGATTTATATACATTTTGACAGAATACTGTACCATGGGGTTGAATATTTAAATGATAAAGTGAGGCTAAGCAAAGTATTTCAAGCTAAAGTTTTACATGCTATGTCAAGTGCTAATGAGATAGATTTAAATATTTTAACATGAAAATTACAGCATGCTGACAAAACATATGAAGAAAAACAAACATTGCAAATGGAAGGACAAGGAAAAATACAAACAGCAAAAACAAAACACACAACTGTGATATACACTAGTTTGTTCAAGATGATTGGATTCACCAAGCTGAGGAAAAGCGTTCTGCCATGAGAAAACCAGTTCTAGCGCCTCTCTGTGTGCATGATGAATGAAGTCATTTAGTATACTGGGACATTAAAGTATTCATGACGTGGCTATAAAAGAAATGTATATATTTTTTATAAACAATACAGAAATTAGCATGCATATAATAAAACAAATGGATTTATGTTACTTCCATTCTTCTCTATCCTGATCTTTTACAATTATGTAATAATGTTAGAGGTTTAAGAAAATATATTTTATTGTACTGGATGATTTAACAAACTATATTTAATATCCTGGGTGGTTTGCTTTAAACTAAGTTTGTAATGATTGATGTACACTGTTACTTCCAGACATCCATCATTTTTGCACAGTAGTATGTTTAATTACAGAAAATAGAATGCATATGCAATTTGCACTTTGAAAAAGCTATTTGAAAGATGTTTCTGATGTTGTATCAAATAATGTTCAATTATATAATTACTGGATTTTATGGCAGTGTATGTAAACTACAATTAATTTGTCTAAATTTTATTTTTCTTCAATGATGCAATTATAAATCATGTCTTTAAGGGCTGCAATCATAACAATAAGCTCATTATTTTTAGCTGTTTTAAAACTACCTGTATTAACATTCCAGGCCAGCTAGCTGTTAATCCAACTACCCAGGGATGGAGAACTGGCATTCATTTCCTACATTTTTTTTTTGTGCTTATCTTAAGAGCAAAAATAATACACATATTCATAAAGCTAGTTCTATAAACAACTATAGAGACTATAGTTTTTTTGTATATAAGAATGTGCAGGCTTTCAAGCATAATAATCAATACATAATGGTAACTATGAATATTTCTGTAAATCTATTTCAGAAATATAAGTTTCCCTGAAAATAATGAAATGGAAAGTATTCCTAAAACAGATATTTTAAAATTAATTCATTCAATGGAGAACATTTTATAAATTTCCATGTTAACTTGGCAAAGTACATTTTCCAAGACATATGAACATATTCAATTATCTTTGTCCTCCACAATACATTGTGGTTAATATAGCCAAACTCATAAAATTAAATACTTTCCACATACCTAATTTGCATATGTGCAGTCTTCCCCACATTCTTTAAATACTTTTAAACTGGTATAGCAGGAATACATTTTTTCCTCCAGTTTACCTTGTTGATCTAATAACTATATCACCTTAATATGGATTTTCACTTCATGGATGCTTGGATTTTTAACTAAAAGTAGTTAAATAACACCATTTGGTGGTTAAAGTATTTATTTACATTATTCTTAATTTGTTTTATGAAAATATTAAAAGTTATAGGTGAAACCTTTCTATGGAAAGGTTCAAAAGTAAAAATAAACTATCTGCATTTTGTGTAGTCAAAATCGAACAATTCTCAATTTTATCTGCTAAAAATCAAACTCAAGTGCAACTTTTACCATCTTTCTAACTAGAAACCAGGAGACTATTCCCACTTTTAAGCATGAAAGCTGGCTTGGGCCAGTCATTCTCTCAGAGAGAGTTGTTACTGTGGAGAAAAGAGGAAGGAACATTAGGTATGTTTACCAGCTTGTATTATTTATTAAAATAATAAAGGTGGAGATTTTATATATATATACACACACACACACACACAATATAAACATATATAAACAATAAAAATAGGATTAAAAAAAAGTTTTTTTGGGAATCTGTAGTCAGAACAAGGGAAGCTGTCATTTGAAACTATTCCAAAGGGCATGGTGAACTGAAGACAACTCTGCAAGAGAATAGTCCACAACCATAGTGGAAAAAGGAGCCAATTGCTCCCCAAACTCCTGTCTAGATTAAGGAAAGAATTTGGGATGCCCAGAGTGTTTTCCTGCAACAAGACTGTAAAACATTAGTCTCCAGTAGGTTTTAGAGTTTTGGAAGTCAGGAGAGTCAGTTTTGCCAAAGTGATAGTTCAGAGACTTCAAGAGACACTGAGTTCACCAACTACCTTTCTTAATCACTTTCATTAAAAATGGTTTGAAAATGGTTTTATGGATATTAAGAGCCCTCAAAAGGACAAGTTTCATTACATTAGGTGCTCTTCCTTCACTCCTCACACATAGAAGCTTTATGTAAATTTAAGAACTTAAAAACTTTTGTTATTTGAAAAGTAGCAAAAACATAATTAGAATGCTAATTTTGAAAAGGTTTTAAATGGACTTAGGGTCCATCATCGTCTTTTAACGACCCCATAATCCCTTTCGGTGTGGAGCTAACAGTGTTTTAATACCCGGATGACCTTCCTGATGCCAATGCGGAGTTTGGTTCAGCAGATATATTCTCAGTGTGCCCAGAGAGAAATGTCTGCCTCTACCTATGATCTAATTCACAGCCTCCTGATTGTGAAGTGAGAGCTCCACGTCTAGGCCACCGTACTACTCCTACGTAGGGTCCATCTTAACTGGAAGTAAGATTATAAAATAATTATAAGAATATTCCTGTAGTTTGTTTAAAATCCTATTAAAAATATATGAAGATTTTAGAAATCTTTCCCTGGGAAAATTTTGTGGGAAATTGGGGGAAAGCATGAAAAAAGGAGACCTTGAAGGTTGGTTACTAGAGGCAACTAGAAAGGTTCTAATTAAAGGAGAAAACCTTCTATTACAGAATAAAGAGAAGTATTTTAACTCTGGAGGAATTCAAGGATATTTGGCAGCAATGTATTCAGAGTTTTCTTTTTAGATTGTCCAATAGTATAAAATGGATTCAAAAGAGGAGATAGAAGAGGATGCAATGGAGAACCAAGATGGTTTGCATATGGGTGTAAAAATGACAGGGTACAGGAATGATTAACGAGATAGGTACCACATACATTTTGGTACATACATACATAAAATATTGAGAAAGATGCTATACAGAATTTACAAAAAAAACAACCAATTGATGTTTTAATAGCTAAAGGGACACACAAATAATAAATCAAAATGGTGATTTATTAGATGTATAGATACCAACTCAGAAAAGTAACTTGAACAGGTTTTCTTATTTTTGGACTTACAAAACGTACGTGTAGGAGTTTCCAAGAAAAGATAGAATGAAGAGAAATAAGGTTTTGAGACATTCCTCAAGACTTTTAAAATTAAAAAGATTTATAATGTTGGCTTATAGGTAGTCATTCCTGAAAAAAATGTTTAACCAACTGAAACCTTATGAAAACCCACTGCTAAATTATTTGCTGCTTTTACTTGGAAGCTATGAAATTTTAAAATATAACAATTAAGAATTACCCCATTGACCAACTGTTTTGAAAAATGGGATCAGAATGAACAATTACCCCCTCTAGTGCTTGAATCAAAGCAAGAAAACGAGTTTGTCTTAAATTTCCATTGTTCTTATGGTCAGAATACTCAAACATTTTGCATTTTATTCTGATGGAATTCTTCAATTATTCTGACTTTTTTCCCCAGAAGTCCAGTTGCCTCCTGAAAAAGCACTTTTAGGATAACCATGATTTGGATGACAGAGAATTTCCATAGATATTTAGCTATACACTTTGGGATGAACACCCTTCTAATGCTGTGGGAGTATGAACGGATTTCCAGGAAAAAATTGCAGAATAAAGGAACCATTTGCACTTCAGTTTGAGATGCAGACAACACAGACTCATCTCTAACAGTCTATGCCTGTCTTCACTGAAGGGACACATGGCAGAAAGTATCCTGCAGCCAAGAAGGCTCCACACTCATTTGCACTATCATTATTTTATTTCAGAACTTTCAGAGAGAGAGATTATAAATTGTCAAGAATCCCTCAGTGATCTCTGTTTTGCTTTTTAAGATCTGTTCCAAACCAACAGAGAATGAGTGGACAAGATAAAAACAATAAGAATTATGGGAGGAAGTGATAATAATTCCAGGAGACTCAAGATATTGTAGAAAGAGAAATTAGAGCACAATTAATTCAGGCACAAAGTTTAAATTAGTATTAGGGAGCAACCCATGGTCAGAAATCACCAAGCCAAAGCATCTGCAGGAGTCCAGGACGGCTCCAAGAACATTTGCATACTATTCTGATTATGACAAGGAGAGGACAGAATTCTCTATTCCTAGTTTGTTTCAGTTGTCAGATCAAAAAATAAAGGAGTGGCAACTAAAGAAGTTGACTATCATGACTAAAGTATCTCTTCAGTACCAGGTCTATTAAATCTAAGTGTCCTGAAGGAACTTATGGATATCATTTTGAAGCATATATGATTTTAAAGGAATCATAGAGGATAGACATAATGCCAGAGGATTGGGAAGGTTAAATTGCTTTCAAGAAGAGATTGGACTGCCATTTGTCAGAAATGGTGTAGGATCTCTTGCTTGGGCAGGGGGTTGGACTAGATGACCTACAAGATCCCTTCCAACTCTTGTTAATCTGTCTGTCTGTCAAATATCTTCAAAAAGATAACTGGTAAATAGAGACCAGACAGCTTGACAACAGTACAGGGCAAAAGTGAGACACGGATTATTCAATAGTTGGTTTGTAAGCAGAAGTTAGTACAAGTTTAATTAGAATAAATCATGCTATACCATCCTGATAAATGTCTTGACTTTTTCCTTCTTTTTTAAAAGAGTGGCCTATTCAATTGCCATAGAAACATAGCGGACACAGCATACCCTGCCTTTAGAAAACTATTCAACAAAGACTTCCATGAGATTCTAGTAGAGAATTACAAGAAAGAGATATAATGTGATCAGGACATGCTATGATTATAAACAGTACCACCATCCTGTCATTCTCAGCCCAACTCACCTCAGAGTTGTTGTTGAGAGGAAAATAGGAGGAGGAAGGAGTATTAGGTATGTTTGCCATCTTTATAAAGTTATTTATAAAAATAATAATAAAGGCAGGATAAATAAATAAAACAAATATAGAGCTAGCTGAACAATTGTATTACACTAATGACTTCACATTAAGATGGAAACAAGTATCAAGCAGCATACTACAAAGCTCTAGTCTATCCCAATTTGTTCCACATATATAAAAGTGCTTGAATGAAGGATTAGAACATATACTTATCACATGTGTAGATGAAGCAAAGTTAGGACACATAACAAACAGATGATAATATTAATGATAAGATTCAAAAGGATCTTGGAAAGTAGAAACAATGAGTAGAAACCAGGAAAATACGTTCAATTAGAAAATTGCAAAAACCTACGTTTGGGCAGAAAAAATATGCCGTTTTATTCTGAATGAAATACCTCAAATTTCTACGTACTATATATAATGAATACAAATAGCTACAAATATGACAAGCTAACAGAGTTAAGGCTCTTATTTTAAACCAGAAGAATCTAGGTAATTTCATAATCTCTCCTTCATTACAAACATAGGGTAAGAGGTGAAGATCCTGTCAAGCATCTAAGCAGGTATTGTGTAGGGGCCTGTCAAAATGTGGGATAAATAATACACTTTCAGAGACAGTTGAATTTTACAGATCATATTCTGGAAATCAACTTGTTTAGTTTCCAAATCAATTGAGAAATACCAATAGAAAAGGCATGGTTTTCATAACCATCAAGATGATGGGAGTGAATTCTGTATCCAAAATACAGGTAGTCCTTGACTTACATTTAGTGACCGTTTGGAGTTACATCACTGAAAAAAGTGATTTATAACCGTTTTTCACACTTATGACCATTATAGCATCCCCATGGTCACGTGATTTACATTCGGATGCTTCACAATTGACTCGCATTTATGACAGTTGCGGAGTGATGTGATCACCTTTTGTGACCTGACAAGCAAAGCCAATGAGGTGTAGTTACTTGTTTTCTTGTTTATTTGTTTTGTTAACCAAACAAATAATTCTATACCTTAATGCCAATCGATGACTGTAATAAATGTTAGTTATCTACAATACTACACTTCTAATTAGGTCAGATTACTGTAATTCTTGTTTTAATAAAGTAATCTAATTAAGTTGATTAAAATTTTCTTAATAAAAATAATAATTCTACATATTAAGCTCAGTTATCATGGACATACCGGTAAGTGAAATTACCCATTATAAATATCTTTATTCACTATAAAAAATGTAAAATGTAAGTAAAGTAATTATTATGAGGGGTGTGCAAAACAATTATTTCAAAATAAGACTTTAATATTACCAGAAGACTTCCAATGCCATTCTGATCTTACTGGAAGTATTCTTAAGTTTAAAAAGGAAGCCATGCTGCTTTCACAACATTTTAAATGAAGGCATTTATCCAACAAGAAATTGAAATACTTCCATTCATTCCTGACAAATATGTCTTGATGATACTTGGAAAAATGTGAGAAAAAGAAAACAGAATAATCAATAGTCTTGTCACAGTATAGGTCACAATGTCAATTTCAAATTCTTTGTTGGAATTAATGAGGCATTTTTCTTACTTATTTTGCTCATGTCCTTTTTGTTTAAATTTTATTGATTTTATCTTTCAACACAATGAAAGATAAAATCACAATGTCCTTGGAAATTTATTATGGGAGATTAACAAGAAGCAAAATATTTTAGGATGTAGAAACTTTATAAGGATGTATCCTGATCTAAACAGAACTGAGAATCTTTTTGTCCATTTTATAAATATATAAGGTAATGTTTTAACAAAATTAAATTACTGTTAAAATTGTACTTAACCTTATCTGGTAGGATAACTTTAAAACATAACCTATACTCCAGAATCTTGATGAAATATTAAATCACTATGAGACCAACACTATTGGATAGTATTGAGGCAAACTTCACAATGTAACATGCTGATCACATTTAAAACTCCTTTTTTACAAGCTATCAGTCCACAACTAAATTAATATTAATGTTTAAAATGACATTGATTTCTATGAAAAGCACTTTTTATTAAATCAGTTAAAATTATATTTATAAAATTATAATTACTTAATTGTGTATTTAAACATGCATGTTTATGAGACAGTCACAGTAAATCATAATTACACATATCAGTACATAATCTATTATGTCAATTTATTGTTTTTGATAGATTCACATGTTTAGAGCACTTGCTATCAACATTTTTATAGTTGTATTATTTCAACTTCAGAAAAGCTATTCCAGAAGCTTGAGAATTTTACCTGAAATATGCTATTCATTTTAGTATAATCATGCAGCCTTGTATTGAAGCCATTATGGTTGATTAAAGAGCATTTTTGTAAAGTTCTATAATTTAAAAGCCTATTGATAAACATGCTTATTTGATGGTTATAGTTTCTGCTTTCTCAACATTTTAAATGCAGGAATGAATATGGTTAGTTTTAATTAATACATTTAAGCCACATTATTTAAGAGGAACATAAATTCATTAAAAATAAAGAAAATACATTAAAATCTTTTTGGGATGATTATTTTTCCTCATGCACCCTTTTTAATGGAATAGATTTAAAACTGGCAATTACACAATTACATTTTAAGAAATTCAGATTTTGAAATAAATTGGGACAAGTATCCTTTTTCCTTAAGACAAATATTTTTGTCAGAAATTCACTCATGTTAATTGTAAGATATTGCATTTTTCATTTTCATACTAAACTATATTTAACACACTTATCTTTTCCCTGCTGCAAGTCATGACAGATACTGTATTCCACAAAATAATTTAAACTACTTTATTAGACCATAGTTAGAACCCACCCCTGTTTACAGTATAATATCTGATTATGACATGTAAGCTCTTTTAGCCACTCAGCTTCTATATGACTCTGTAAAACATTAGAGTCAAAAGAAATTTGCAACTTGTTAACAATGGAGCTGACAACATTAAGTGTTGATGCTTAATGTAGCTTGTCTCCTATGCTGCATGGTTTAATTAATCTGCAATCTATACTGAAAATCAGTTAATGAAATAGTAAATTAACAATTAGCTAATCATCTAAATTAATTAGATATTGCTTTCAGCTCTTTAAGCCACTGATATCTGTTTATAAAATTTGCAGTTAAATAGCAGTGATTGGATTCCGAAGAATTTGATCTGCCTCTGATAGCCAAAGTCAATTTATTACAGTTTGAATTAATTTCTGTCTATTGACAAACATGCTCATTAACATGATTAAGTGTTATTTCTAAATGGACATAGGAAGCAGAAAATTTGACAATTGTACAGATAACCTAACTTCCAATATCCAGTAAAAAATATAGTGGCAGCTATTTTACTCTCCCCTTGTTGAGCATCTGATTTTCTTTTCTACAGATTGAAGTCTCTAATCGTTTTATTTTTTGCTCATGCAGACTTTAGGTGCATATATTAATAGACTAAATGTGAGAGTTACACGGCCTGAAACCAATGCACAGGTACCAATCCTTCCTGTGAAATTCCGTTCTCAATCCATTAGGATTTGAAACTGGGGAACACCTCTATCTGTCCATTTGAACCTAGTTGCAATTATTTTTCTCTTTTGGTTATGATTACTCTATGATTACTCTTTATTATTTTTGTAATAAAACTAGTTCATATCCTTGAGTCTTTGCTGGTTTGAACCGAGTCGCTATCTGTTTGAGGCCTGATGCTAATTAAAACATAGGCTCTTGTTGGAAACACATTTTAAACAACTGGTTATGAATCCCTTTTGTTAAAAAAGATTTATCCATTTGTGTCCTTTGTAATGCTTATTATGAGATGATATACAGTGCATATGGCAACAGAACAATGTAAAATTCAATGAAACTACTTAAATCAATAAGCTATTCAATATTAAATGAGTACATTTCCAGGGTTTACAATGATCTATAAAAATGTTTTACAACTTCCTTCCAATATAATACATAAAGACTATTACCTGCCTGACAAAATGAAAGTATTTAACTTAAAAGTTGAAAGATACACAAAGAGTATTAGGTGAGCTTTATAAGCAGGACATAACCAGAAAGGAAGTTTTTTTTAATCTTGACAATAATGGAACATTTAATAGAATAGAATTCTTTATTGGCTAAGATGAGAAGATGAATAGTAATAGTAGTAAATAGTTTGACAGTGGTGAGGGAATTATTTGTTTAGCAGAGTGATGGTATTTGGGGAAAAACTGTTCTTGTGTCTAGTTGTCTTGGTTTACAGTGCTCTGTGGCGTCGTTTTGAGGGTAGGAGTTGAAACAATTGATGTCCAGGATGCGAGGGGTCAGTAACTATTTTCACGGCCCTCTTTTTGACTTGTGCAGTGTACAGGTCCTCAATGGAAGGCAGGTTGGCAGTGATTATTTCTTCTGCAGTTCTGATTATCCTCTGAAGTATCTTTTGAAAAGGTCTACATGGGAAAACTTACTCTTAGTATTCATTCAGATCTTTATGTTCAACTGGATTAATATGAAGAGAATAAGTCCTAAATGTAAAGCATTACAAATAAAAACGGAAATTTTGAATTTGGCTTGGAAGTGAATTAGTAAGCAGTTTAAGTTAGTCAGCCAATAAAAATCTCGGTTGTTGTATTGTGAAGTTCAGTACTATTTTTTGTCCCATGGAGTTCAGTAACCATAAAATGGTCCACAAAAAGAATTATACTGTGCCAAATGAAAGTGTGTATATTAATTAGGTAAAATTGCAAGCATAGGTGCATACGTTTGGAGACATATGCAGAAATATACCTGCAATTTCCCTCCCCCTGTGATCTACACCTTGCATTTTTTTCTTAATGTCGGAACATTCACAGCTTGTTTCTCTAAGCTTTCCACAGAAAAGCTGATGAATACATGGGTACCACTGAATGTAAAAAAACAAACTTTTTAACAAGCTTCTCCTTTATTTTCTGTAGCCTTTTCTATTTTGGTTTGCAGTTTTTTTCCTCCTTTTTTTAAATAACAGTCTGAAACTGTGGGATTTATTTTCTTTTGTTTTGGAGGCTGGACTTCCTAACTCTTGTCTGGTTGTCAAGGAGCATCAAGAATTAGCTCTACTATTTCTAACCTCCCCATATTCAAACAGAGGAAATGAAAGGAACCTCTGCCTTTCTCTTCATACAGCCAGTTTGGGTTTAATGAAGTTCAACAGGGTTGTGATTATTTCTTCTGAGCTTGCTTAGATATGCAGATTGCTGATTCCCGGTTCTTAAAATTATTAGTCTTAAATGGCTGCTTCATTGTTGCTTTCCACCCATCCACCTTTCTTATCAATTCCTTCCTATCTCTGTTCCCCTCCCTTTCTCCCAGCTGGGACGTACAAAAAAAACCAATTATCATTATTATTATTATCTCTTTTAGTCATTAAGCATGAAACTCAAGTCAACTGAACATTTAAAAATGTATTGAATTATTATTATTGTTGTTGTTGTTATGGTTGGGTGCACAGTGAACCAGATGTTTAGATGGGATCTAGCATTTTTTGTTCACTTATTGAGTCCTTTTGCAATTGACTGATAGTGATTTTGCCAGTGCCAATGGTGTTCAAATGGTGCTCCAGATGTTTTTATTAGGGATGGTCACACAGTCAGTTGGATGTTTAGACTGGATTTGCCATTTTTGTCTACCTATTGAGTTCTTCCCAAGGACCTGGGATAGAGAGATATTCAGGGGTGGGCTTCAAAAATTTCAGCAACGGGTTCTGGGTGGGCATGGCCATGGTGGGCGTGACCTAGTCATCCTCCTGCACCACAGCGGAGGGGGCAGTTTTCGCCTTCCCCAGGCTCTGGAGGCTTTCCTCAAGCCTCTGGGAGGGCGAAAATTGCCTCCTGGGGCTTCGTAGGCCCTCCGGAGGCCAGCAACGGACCCATTTTCAGAGTTCCGGAATTTCTGGGAGGCCTGTTTTTCATCTTCCCCAGGCTCCAGAGGCTTTCCTTGAGCCTCTGGGAGGGCAATAACTGCCTCCCCTGCTCTCTGGAGGCCAGAAACGGCCCTGTTTTTGGACTTCCGGAACTTCCGGAAGGCCCATTTGTTCCCCTCCCTGTTCCTCCGCACAGGCCCTGCACTTACCTCGCATTTAAAACAGACCGTGGAGACTCCTGGGAGGGGTGGGGTGGGCAGGGCCAGCCAGGGGTGGGATTTGGTGGTTTGCCGAACTGGCCATAATATTAACTATGGGTCCACCCAAACCCAGGCGAACCCGTAGCAGCCCATCCCGGGAGATATTGTTGCTTGATGGTGTTAAAGGTATTATCACATGATGTAAACCCTTCCAAGTAAAATTGCCTTTTGATGATGATCCCAATGGCTTGTGTTGTCTGGTGTGGTCAGGGTGGGTGTGGCCAGCTTGATGTCACTCACCAAGGCTCTGTTTTAGGCCACAACTGCCCTCCCAGGCTGCATTTTCGGCCACGACTGCTGCTTGCAGCCCTCTGCCAGTGAAAAGGGAGCTCAGCAGGTCCGTGCATGGCCTCTCTAAGTTCTGTTTTTGCTGGCAGAAGGTTGCAGGAGGCCATCGTTGCTCAAAATGGAGCCTGGGAGGGTGACAAGGGGCCCTACTGAGCTCTCTTTTCACTGGTAGAGGCACCGCAGGCTGCGGGCTCTTTTTTGGGGAAAAAAGGCATCTTATACTCTGAAAAATACGGTACTTCTCCCGAGAGCTAAGTCTTTTCTTTTTCCACCTTTACCTTTATTCTCTATTACAATAAGGGATATGTATTGGGTTTAACTGTCTGGGCTGAACTGTAGAGGAGTTAAGGGCATGCATGTGAGAATGGCCACAGAGTAGCCTTAACCAATTGCCGATCTTCCAGAAAACCATGTTCACTTGGGAAAGATGCTGTTTAGTAGGGAATTTTGGTTTAAAGCCACTGCGCTCATCTCTGTAGGAACATAATATACATGATTATTATTAAACATATTTACAGCTTGGTTTTGGCATATGTGTTCAGTAATAAAACCCACTGGTTTTAAATAATTTACTTCCAACAGAATACCTTTAGGAATATGGCTTTGGGTGGGCAGAAAACACATTTAATAACCCCAGTCATATTATTAGTATTGGGCCAATAAACCATGCAGTTTCTCAGTGATGAGAGGCTGTACTAGGAAAAGAAAATCATATGCAAAATATAATGTACCATTTCAGGTCAGATGCTGATTACGCTAAAATGCATTTTGGCAGTATATGAAAAAAATAATCTTCATAGGCGGATTTCCCATTTTACTTGCATTGACCTGTACGTTTGACTGAGCTTCCCGCAGTGTCTGTTTTTTTTACCCCAAACAAAACACAAAATTCACTCTACTGGGGGGGGGGGAAGGAGGGAAAAACACCATGCTTAGCTGAAATGCTGTAAGTGAAGCACCATTAAGCTTTAAAATTATAGTTTAGCAAGCACACTGTAAATAGAAATATTAAAGATGTATGGAACAAAATTAATGGTCGTTTGTCACTGTATAGCTCTAGGAAATAAATAAGCAGAAGTCACAATCGATGTCTGTCTTTGTACCTTGTAATTCAAGGCTTCTAGTGGCTCCTAAAAGGTAACTTGACTCCCTGATGCTGTGGCAGACATTGATTGGATGGCTCTGCATGATTAATGATTCTTGATAAGCTATCTGTCCAAAGAAGAGTAGGTGTTACTTACACAGACACAAAACTGTCCCTATTCCTTATCATTAAGCACATACACCTTAGGTTGTTTGCTACAGATTATATCAATGGCTTGTGCATAAATTAAATAGGAAAACATGTTTTCCATGTCTTACAGAGTGCCTTACCCTCTCTCTAGAGAGAGAACCATATCAATCTATGATGGGAAAAATTTATAAACATACTTCCTTGTTCTCTTATGTATCTGTCATGAGCTAGGACATTTCTTATAAAGTATTTATTTTTTTATTTAGTTGATTTGTCAATCGTTTACAAGATAATAGGTATAAGAATAAACATGAGTATGAACACAGGAAATGGGTACGAATAA
>JANHFT010002078.1:33049-51313 GCA_032467955.1 Pseudoxenodon macrops
GCAAAAACCATTACCTAGAACATAATTTCCAACTGTAATACTAGTTACACATATTTAAAGTTCAGTTAGACATTAATGCAGAGCATGTCATGATCCACATCAGTGGTGAAATCCAATTTTTTTTACTACCGATTCTGTGGATGTGGCTTGGTGGACATGGCAGGAGAAGGATATTGCAAAATCTCCATTCTCTCTTCACTCTGGGGCCAGCCAGAGGTGGTATTTGCTGGTTCTCTGAACTATTCAACATTTCTGCTACTGGTTCTCCAGAACCTGTCAGAACCTGCTGGATTTCACCCCTGATCCACATGACATGATCAAGAAACATCAGCAAATAGTCCAATTATACTTTGAGCAGGTTAGACTTTTAAAGGGTCAATAAAAGGTGTAAACTCTCCAAATTACTTTTGCATTTTTTGAAAAGGAAGGAGATGACTAGCCGGCCTTCCCGTCGGACTAACATTCAAAATCTACTCTTAAAGATATTCATGGCAGAATTCTTTTACGTATTTTGCTTGATCAATTAGGTCACAGATATTCAATTACTCTTTTCTTGGGGGAGAACTAAATAATGAATTAATTAAATAATGAAGTCTAAGGTTAAAGTTATGGGGGTTTGGGGAAGAAACCATACAGTCAGGTAATGTATTCCAGGCATTGACAACTCTGTTACTAAAGTCATATTTTCTGCAATCGAGTTTGGAGCGGTTTACCTTAGGTTTGTATCTATTGTGTGCTTGTGCATTATTGTGGTTGAATATTATACAGATCTGTTTCCTCCAGCCTTTTTAATCTATAGGCAGATAAAAATAAATTAGCCAAGAAGTCCTTGTACTAACAGTAGATTCTAAATAACAGATAATATTAGATAATAAACCCAAGTCTTCAGTAGTTCTGAAAATGTGTCCTTTGACTGTTGCCTAAAGCAGAAAAAAAAGTATTCTCAACAATATGTAATGGTACCATGTTTCCCTGAAAACAAGACAGGGTCTTATTTTCTTTTGACCCCCAAAATAAGTGCTTGGCCTTATTTTCAAGGAGGTCTTATTATTTTTGAGGTGCAGGAGGCAGTGAGTGTGGTCACCTCATATCTACTGCTGTGTTTTGGGGAGGGCTTATTTTCATGGGGCGGCTTATTTTAGCACATGCGCTCAAAAGCCTGATAGGGCTTATTATCTGGGGAGGTCTTATTTTCAGGGAAACAGGGTAATAATCAAGAATGTTTCACATTTATTTGGCAAGTGAGCTAAATGGAAACCCCTCCCAAATGTTTTTTCTTTCTTTTTATTTTTGTTACACCTTTATAATCTATGTGACAATTAGCAAAACGCTTGAATAAAAACCCAGGAGTGTATCATCTTCAGAAAGGCAGCATCATAATCCAAACAGAGAATATGCTTTAAAAGTGATTTCGTGGCTTAAAGTTCACCCAAAGTACTTTTAGCTTTAAGTCCAATTTAGAACTGTCAAGGGAAATATTTACAATAGTAATTTCAGATCATTATCTTAGCATTCCAATGCAAATAGCCCCAATTTAATTCATTACTGCTCACATTACATCTTTATTTTCCACCAACTGGTAGCTGACATTTTGCAAGCTACACGAAAGAAATGCAAATTAGGCCAATGCGCACCCTTACCCTTCCTAACGTCTTCGGCACGGATTGCATTGCATTTCGGCATAGTTAACAAGAAATATTCCAAGACTTTTGGTCTCTTGCTATTTAGTCTCTTGCTCAGGAACCTCACCTAAATGACTAGAGGCAGGGCAAGTAGCAAAAGGTGACAACTATCAGGTCCACAACATTATTCCTGCCATCCGTCTTCCGGTGTGATAGGTGTCTCAGCTTGCTGTAGCTGGCAGAGCAGAATGACCCCCTTTCCTATCAGCCCACCCACTTTAATTTAGAAAAATCTAAAGTGATCTCTGGAGTGGAATAGGATACACATTAATATGCAAATGAACTGCAAGAAAGTTCAGATTTGCATTTAGACTGGACAAAGGAGGGGTGGGCGGGCGAAATGGCTTCCCTGTGCTGTTTCCCCCACACCCGCCACAATTTTACAAATTACAGATCCCAGAAATGGTGCCAGGAGGAACTCTCATTAAAATTCATTCTCCAAAGGGTTTGATTAATCTCAGTATGCCTGGCATTATACCGCTTATTACAGGAGTACATTCGTTGTCTAGGTAAGGAAGGAAGTGGCACAGAGAAAGACACTTAAGTAAAAAAGAAAAAAACCCAGGAAGTTAAACATCAGTTTCCTTTAATGCTGTCTTGAAATCTGATGTCTGATTCTTAAAATGGTTCCTGCAGATTTGGACCGGTTCGCTAGAACTGAAAGAGGGAATTTCCCTCCCCCCCCCCTTGCCAAACTGGCAGTGATGGCTGGCTGGACATGTCCCCGAACTGCTCCTCCGGCTGAAAATCGGTGCTCCAGCCTCAAATCAGCCAAAAAACAACCCTCTGTGCATGTACAAAGCATTCAGCACATGAGCAGAGGGTTTTCACCCAGAAGTGATGAGGGCGCGCACATGTGCACTTCCGGTGCAACTCCAAACCAGTAGGGAAGGTAAGTAGAACCCACTCCTGCTTCTCCCACTCTCCTAAACAAACTTGATAATGCTTTCAAATTTTCTCTTAATACCTCCTTGAGTTTATTTTATTGGCAGACTGTACGGAGGATAGGTCTCTTCTATTATATATGGTTTTTTTTTTTTTACATTCTGCAAGCATCTATTCCCCGCTGAAAAAGACGACCCACAGAAAGACTGTCTTCATTAAATACCATCTCTTGGGTTTTATTTAATTAAAACGTGGGAAGTTGCAGGTTGCTTGTGACATGATTGTGTAGTCAAAGAGGAGCATTCACTCACACATGTGTACACTCTCACATTCTGACCTTGACCTATTCATAATTAAATAGCATGATCACACTTGACCCTTGAAAATTCCATTGAACTTTCAATTGAGACGAGTTAAATTGAACTTCCCTTCTGAATGCAAAATTTCGTTTTATATATTCTTCCCTATCTCAGAAGTCAAACAAAATGCCTGGGCATGTCTAGTAGGTGCAAAGGCTGCTGATTCTGCTTAGTTGATTTTTTCTTTCAATAAAGACTCTGCTATGAATATTTTACATGTGTATATGTACATGTATATGTACATATATGGGGGCTTAGTGGCTAAGACGCTGAGCTTGTTGATCAGAAAGTTTGGCAATTTGGCAGTTTGGCGGTTCAAATCCCTAGCGCCACATAACAGAGTGAGCTCCCGTTACTTGTCCCAGCTTCTGCCAACCTAGCAGTTTGAAAGCACGTAAAAAATGTAAGTAGAAAAATAGGGTAGCTTGCCTTCGGCGTTTAGTCATGCCGGCCACATGACCATGGAGACGTCTTCGGACAGCGCTGGCTCTTCGGCTTTAAAACAGCTGGAAAGGACTAGCACACATGTGTGGGGGGAACCATTACCTTTACTCTATATATACATATATATAGTAAATATATCTAGATCTAGATAGATGATATAGACATAGATATAGATATATAGATACAGACAGACACACACACAGAAGATAAAGTACAAAATATTTTTAAAATTCCTTAAGGAAAATAAAATAAAAACATTGAATGAATGAATTCTATATTCTAGCAAAAAAAAAGACCATCTAATAAAGAAAGAAGACTGAAAAAATCATTTTCAACTTCAACTTCAGCAGCCTTATAATTCCAGCAGCAACTGAATAATTCTCAGGTCCCGGAAAACATTAAATTGCTTAATTTGGACCCAGACTTATTAATGGGCCAGTAACTAACTATTATAGCTCAATATTATATTTGTGCAAATTGAGTCATAAGCACTTCAAAGGTGATAGTCTTGAGTTCCAATTTCCAATAATTTATCCCAATCATATGAACAGTTTTTAGAAACAGTTTTCAAAGCGATTCAACATAATTTGAGAATTCAGTTTGAAATGTCAAATCCACTGGATTTTCCAATAAAATAAATGAAATCAAACATTCAAATTTAACTAATACCATACATACCTCTATCTCTTTTTCGAAGAACAATTGGGAAGCTATCTAGGCAATTTTATCATTTTTACAGCTAAAAAGATTAAAATTATATTACTTCAGCCCACATTTATTTGACTAAGGAAGAACATTGGCAATGTCAAACATTATTTATTAGCATTCATTCATTCATTCACTCACTCACTCACTCATTCATTCATTCATTCATTCATTCATCCAATTTCTATAGCTTTCATTTCAATCAATGACTCTAGGTGGCTTAAAATTCAAATTTAAAATTTAATAAATATATTTCAATCAAAAATACTATAAACATTTTGAGACAATAAAGATATCTAAAATAAATATTTGCAGCAGCCAAGATACTTGGCCAATTCCCAATACAGCCATGAAACAGGGTTCTTAGTAGATTCAGTGCCCCATGATCATGAACTTTTCAGTTTTTAGAGCCTCATGAAAGGCTAACAGGGTTGGGGGCCACTATAATCTCTGAAGGGAAGATATTCCATAGAGCAGGGCCACTCAGAAAAAAGCTCATGTTCAACCAACATTCTTTGGCTGGTGAGATCTGCAGAAGACCCATTTTGTTAGATCAAGTTGGATGGTTAGAGACTTTTGGGAAAAAAGTGATCCCTCAGATATCCTAATCTCAAATCTTGTAGAATTGTAACGGCAATCACCATCACCTCAATTCAGAGTTGGATTCCTACCGGTTCTATTAAACCGGTAGTAACTTGGCGATGACGTCACAGAGCCGGTCCTGTTGGTGGCTGCATGGGCGTTGCCTTCTTGGATTTTGCTTCTGTGCATGCGCAAAAGCTAGTTTTTGACTGCTGCGTGCATGCACGTGCATTTCACGCATGCACACACAGCACAACCCTGAGCGAACCGGCAGTACAAATATCCAGAACCAACCCCTGCCTCAATTACACCTAGAAATACATTGGTAATCAATGGAACTCATGAGGTATTATACTCTGGGATCAACAACAAAAGCCCAGCCCTGATAACTCAGTGTCTACCACTGATATCAATGATTCTTCAGCAAATCACAAAAGAGAAAAAAAAATCCATCCCGGCACAATTATCACATTAAAGATGGAATCAGAATGTTCTTATTGACTGTTATTTAGCTTTTTTGCTATCTACATGCATTCTCTTCTTGGTGAGATTCAAAGAGAAGCTCTCATGGAAAAGAAATCAATTTTTAGCTATAGAAAATAGAAATGTTTTGATAAGCATCAGCATGTGGCATGTCTCTATGCTATTTTATTCAGGTAGAGCAGTGAATCATGTTGAATGCACATGTTTATTTAGGGCAGTATTTTGGTTTTGTTTCCATTCAACTTTTTAGCTGACTGCACTCCCTTGTTAAAACTTCCAGACAAGCTCAAGGCTGTAAATAGTAGAAAATCCGCTAGTTTCAGATGCAACATTAATCTATCCACAGGAGCTAAAAAGCAAAGGTACAAAGCAGCCAAGAATAAACCTGCTTAATTGCTCCACTGGAAACAATCTAAGATGAGTTGGACCATTCCCAAGATGTTGGATTGCAGTCTCTCTAAGTAGCGATTAGTCTATTGGACAATACAAAAAAAAAAAAAGAACCAGAGAGATAGGACATTAATGTTTTGCTAAGGCTTAAGCAATTCATATTACATTTCACGAACATCAGCTGGATATAAAATCCACTTTGGTATCATTTTTCCTTTATTCCTTAAGAAAGGAAGGTTGACAGATGGAAGCCATTTTGAGCAATGCTCCCTTCCTTGTTGAAATCGCTTTTGCCAAAAACAAAATAGTAGCACTACGCTCTGCTGTAGTTCTATACTTTCATCTTTGACCAACAAAATTTATATTCAGTGCTAACATTTAAGTCAGCCATTAAATTATAAATAAGCAGGAGATGATTGGGTTTCCCACGCTAGTATGTATGGAATGCCATTATACAATTGCAGAGATCAGGAAATCTTGTTCTTCCGAAACAATAACATAAAATATGTTCCTTGTAACATTATGGGGCTTTCAATATGAAATCAGTGTAATTAGATTTATTTTTCTTAATGATGGTTGCAGTCTCGTTGAAATATGGGCCTGCCAGATAAGTTGTACGTCCTATTTTACCGATATCTTTTCAGCACAGAGAGAGAATTCTAGATTAGTCTGAATATAGGCATCCGCTCTCAGAGAATGCAATATAATGTCTGCTGCTAAAACATTCTCAGCAACACATTGAATGTACTAATGGGTGATAACAGCAGGAAACAAGATCTTGGCCCACCATGTTGAATAATAAATAGCTACTTAAAAATACTGCCGTTAATTCTGGGTGACTGAAAGGAATCTTACATAGTACACTTTTTTTTCCCTTCTTGCATCAGCTAATAATACACCAAGCACCTGTTTCCCTATCAGAAGCATCATTAATTACGACAGATTATAAAAGGAGGAGAAGCATGACAAGACTGACTATAAAAAAGGAGAGAAAAAGAGCCGGAGAAAAGATAACCCTTTAAAAAAAAAACACCCCAAAGCCAGAGATGAGAAATAAAAATAAAAACGACTAAGCGTGAATCCAGCCATTATTCAAAGCACCTAATGATAGGAGGTAATATGTAGTAATTTTTTTCAGAGGCCAAGAAAATAAGTGAATTGCTTAGAGTAAAATCCATTTTTCCTGGCGAACTAACATTGGGAAGAAAAATGGCTCAGCTGTTGCTTCTGCATCCTCAGCACACAGCAGTGTGTGGTGTATTTCTACTTGAGTTTGGTCTCCAACATTGTATGGATTCATTCATAATGCTCTGTTTGCATGGAGAACCAGGCTACCTATTGCAGACGATCAAGTTGGACCCATTAAGGTCAGTTCTTCATTACAGGCAGTTCTTAACTTACAGCCACATTTGGGGGTCCGAATTTCTATTGCTAAGCAAGGTGATTGTTAAATGAGTTGTGCCAATTCTATGACAATTCTCTCACTAAGCAAGGTGATTGTTAATGGTCAAGCAAGGTAATGGCCAATTTTATGACCATTTTTGCCCTAGTTGTTAAATGTCTATGGAGATTCTCAATCATCCAGGTCATGTTTGACTTTCGTGGTTTACTTTTTTCTTTGAAAATGTTTCACTTCTCATCCAAGAAACTTCTAACTGAAGTTCTAACCTTCCTATACCACCAGGCTTGAAATTTTGCTCTTGGACAACCTAGAACTAAGCTGCCTACGATCTGACCTAAGCTTAGTACACAAAATTGTCTGCTACAACATCCTACCTGTCAATGACTACTTCAGCTTCAATCGCAATAATACATGGGCAATAGATACAAACTCAAAATAGACAGCTCCAAACTTGATTGCAGAAAATACAACTTCAGCAATAGAGTGGTCAATGCCTGGAATGCTCTACCCGACCCTGTTACATCCTCAAACCCCTCCAAAACGTTAAACTTAAACTGTCTACCGTGGACCTCAGCCCATTCCTAAGAGGTCTGTAAGGGGGAGTGGCATAAGCACACCAGCGTGCCTAGCGTCCAGAGGTGGGTTCTAAATTTTCTTTCTGCTAGTTTGCTCATCCATCCCAAGAGAAAGCATAAAGGAATTCTTTCCCAGACATATTTTCTGCAGATAAAGAAATGATATCCAGTAGAATAAGAGGAGACTTCTCTCTCCTCTTGTAGAACAATTAAATCAACTCAACCATCACAATAAATCCTTAAGCTCTCTGAGAATGCAGGAGAAAAATGGAAGTGGACCTTTAGCCCTGGTCAATAGTAAGAGAGGTTTCACATGGCATTAATCTAAACCGATGATTAAAAAAAAAAAGAACTGTCAGACTGCAGTTCTATGCACATTTTTTTTTAAAGTAAGCTTGACTGAGGTCAATAGGAGTCATTCTGGAAAAGAATGATTATAGGATTCTTCCCATATCTTATGTCAGTTTCTCTTCAGGGTCACCATTGTCCTGGATCTTTTAGCTAAGGGTGTTCAAATCCTGTACAATTAGAGTAGAACCTTTGTGAAGTCAGTTAAGTTGACATAAAACATTCTGGAGTAAAATATAGTAAGTTTAAAAATGCATCACAAAGCAGCAGCCATGGCTTTCAAACATGAAGTATTCAGGATTTGCCATTTTAGATGTGAAATGATCCTTCACCCCTTACAGACCTTAATTTCAGACTTTCTCATAGAAAACCCTTAGCTTTGTAGGATGTTATATTGCTGTTTTAGATAATTTCACTGAAGAATTGGATTTGAGTTTTTGAAAGCTCTTCAGTATATAGCAGTAAACTGAGAAATTGTTCATTATTTGTTCTAATACTCACTCAATTAAGTTAGATCTCTCTTCTCTCATCTCTCTCTCTAATTATATATCTCTCTAATTATATCTCTACCTACCTACCTACCTACCTACCTACCTACCTATCTAGCTATCTAGCTATCTATCTATCCACCTACCTACCTACCTACCTACCTACCTACCTACCTACCTACCTACCTACCTATCTATCTACCTACCTACCTACCTACCTACCTACCTACCTACCTACCTACCTACCTATCATCTATCTATCTCTCATCACAAATGAAGTATTTGATTTATGGCATGTGGAGATCACATAGCTCTGCATTCATACACTTTGATGTTGACTGTCTTGAGGTTGACAGATTGCCCAGCTCTTATTTGTATTTTGTTGATTTGGTTTTGAAGAGACTATAGTACCAGGGAGAAGCAGGTGTAACATTCTCCAACCAGAAACACATATTGGCATCTGGGAATATATGTGGAATATGCACACTATATTTTTTATTACAAATTCACCAGAAGGCGTAGGAACAACTCTGCTCTTCCAACCACTATTTTCATTCAATATGCTTGAGAGGATGTAGCTTAGTTTGTTTCTTCTCTTTAAAACAAAACCAAAAATAATTGCAGAAGGTCTGTCTACTTTGTTTTTCATTCATGTTACAACAGGCTGAAAAAGGCCATGTTCATTGTTTCAAGGTGGCCTAACTTATTGGTGTTTCAAAAGGTCTAGAATTGTGGAGGTGTTTCTACTAAGAAACTTCTTAAATCTGTAATGATTTTTGTGAATACCTTTGTAATGCCTCTTCTCTTTCAGTATCCCCCCTGAAAATTTATCTTTTTTTAAGAAATTGGGCTTAATTTCTCAGTCTTTTCACATTGTAACCCAAATATTACCCACATAGTAGAATTAATTCCTTGCTTGCTGCTACTACACACCCTTATTCCCCTTTTCTGCTGTCTTTTCATACTGCAGTTTCTGGATTGTAACCTCTTTGCAGACTGTGGTCTCAGTTTTGATTATGTTCTTCCATAATGAGATATGTACATTGATGGTACCATATAGGTAGAGGCATATTTAGAGAAACAGTATTTTACTGTTCATGTACCTGTAATTGGAGAAGCTGCCCAAAATTCAGTGAGTAGGTAAACATCCAGCTGGGAAAAAATATTAATTGGTAATTAATTCTCTTTGAAAATGAAGGACTTCTGAAGGTATGAAACCCAACATTCTGTATCTCTGATCTCTTAGTCTCTCCAACATGGCTGTCACATTTACTGTTTACATTTTTCTTTGTAATCACCTCTATTATGCACTTCATCACCTTCCCCGCCCCCATGATTCGACTTAATGGTTTTAAACGGGAAGGAAATGACTTGTCTTGGCTGCCAGCACTTGACACTTTTATGGGTCATTTGTAATGAAGCTATTCTTTGGTTTTAATGGAGACCTTGATTTGGATTGGTGTGAATAATCGTCAAAAGGTGATTAATTAAATAATCACCACAAGCAGCACCCTGTAAAATGAATCAACGTATTACATTAATGTAATACACTGATCCAAAAGTTAGTTTATTTCTGCAGCAGACTTTGAATTCTATGCATTTAAACAAGCTTTAAGCCCAGCTGTATAATTTACTATACATTAATTATACATTGCGCATGTCCAAAGAAAGTGTTTTACACCTTTTTATTAAAGCTTAGTAAAGTATACTGTCATGGTGTTTAATAACAGAAAGCTAGATACTTACGGGGAAAAAAATATAATTCATCTGATCATTAAGCAGAGTCATTTGAAAATTAAATCAAATTCACTTTGATTTAATTTCAGGAAATGTCAGCATGTTTTAGAAATTTGATACCTTAGCTATTGGAACAATCTATTATTTGTTGAAAGCAACTCCTAAATGTTTACTTATGTGGATTCAAAGACTTCGAAGAAGGATAGTTAAAGGGTTAGTCAGACATGAGATAAATTCATAAGCTCTACAGAATTATCAAGTGGTGTTCTTGAATTCAGGGAGTACTCCAAGGAACCAGGGTCTGCTTTGAATTTTCCCCCTGAAATTAAACACACACATCTACTCAAACGATATATAAAAGCACCATTGCCTCTGTTCTATTGACCTAAAGTTATTTTAAAAGGTTTAAATCCTGAGTAAATAAATGTGGTATTTATTTATAACAGCAGTGGCTTTTCTCTCTAAGGAAAAGATTTGATGTTATGAACAGCAGCCAATACCATTAATTTATGAAGTACAAAAGATGCTTCTGTACAGGAAATTTTGAATGAGGGGGCCTAGGTGTGCCTATTCACACTTCAAATTCCAGGTGAGGAATTAGCAAGCAGTGTAGCCCACCATGTTAAAATTCAGAAAAGTTTGTGGCAGAAGTGACACAGATAGGAGGGAAGTGCTTGAAAGTCTTCTCTGAAGGACAAGCAAAGGGATTCCTTCCTAATTCATTAGTCTACCTAAGTAGCACTGGGACGTTTTCCCAGCTTCAATGCTGAGATATGAAGGACTGAATACTGTACAAGCTTTTTTGCATGAGAAACATGCTCTCTCATCAAAATATGGTCCCTCATTTGCAGCCTCTCATTTTATCCATTTGGTGCCACTATTATTTACTGATGCTCCATATGGGGTGTCACAAAGATGCTTTTCAAAAGGGAACTGGACTTTCTTGGGGGTTTTTCCCCTTGAAAACATTTCTCTTCTCATCTAAGAAGCCTCTTCAGTTCTGATTGAATGATGGGGAACGGAAGAATTTATATTCCTTAGCAGTCATCTGGTTGTTAACACTCTGAAGGTCAGTCTCTAGCTCTCGGAGAGTTGTTGAGGCCATTTGGGGATTTATCTGTACCTCAGGGTCACCTGAATCAGCAGACCTTCTTGGGACAGCTGAAAGGACTGTGTGGTGGACAAGGGATAGGTGTTGTATCCATCCACCTCTGTTGAGGGAGGGCTCTTCAATGTAAACATAGATGGCCTGTTTGGTTTGTACTTCTTCCATGTAGAGATTGACCACAATGGGAAACACAGGTGAACCCATGGTGCAATCATGTTTTTGTCTGTAGAAAGCTTCACTGCATTTAAAATAGGTAGTGGTCAGGCAGAGGTCCAGTATGGCACATATATAGTCTGGGCTGAGGTTAGTTCTGTCACCTAATGTGCTGTCTTGCAGTAGTCGTTTCTTCACTACCATATACAGCTTCAGTTGTGGGAATGCAGGTGAAGAGTGAAATGACATCATAAGAAACCATGGTCTCATCTGGATCCAATTTAATTTCCAAACCTTGCTGTCAAATCCTGTGAGTTGTTGATGTGACGGGTGGTGTTGCTGACTAGAGGAGCCAATGTAGTGGTTAGATGTTTTGCAATGTTGTATCTGACTGAGTTGATGCTGCTGACAATTGGCCTGTCTGGAGTTCCCTCTTTGTGGATTTTGGAGAGTCCATTTATGCCTGAGGTAGTTTCCCCAGGGTAAAAGTGGTAGTATTGTGGCTTAACAATGGCTATGTCTTTCAGTAGTTGTTGAAGGAAATCAATGGCCTTTTTCTTATAACTGCTGGTAGGATTTCATGTGTAGTAGTTTACCTTGGCATCGTAGTCATCTGTGTTCAGGATAAATGTATGTCTTCCTTCCTTTGTCAGCTGGAAAGATGGTGATGTTTGGGTCTCTTCCTCGTCTGTTCAAGAAAAAACCCAAGAAAGCCCAGTTGCCTTTTGAAAAGCACCTTTGGAACAACCATGACCTGGATGACTGAGAATCTCCATAGACACTCCATATGGGGTGTTTGAGGAGGAATTTATTTTGCACACCACCATGTTAGGTAAAGAGTCATATTTGCAGGTCATGTTTGCTTATTGGTTTATACATTTACAATGAGATTCCATTCTTCTATTTTTCACTGGAGAGACTCCCGAGAGCCCTGGGGATTCAAAGATGCCTAATTTTTGAATAAATCATGCCTTTTGTATGCAAATTATTTTCAAGGATAAGGGTAACATTAAAAGTAGACTGAAGAGGAAATGCCCAGACTCATGTATCTCTGTATCTGTATCTCTGCCAAAGTATAAACATGCAAAGGAAGGGGGGGACTCTTAAAGGATTAATTTGGGGCATAACATTTCTGCAAAATATTTCTGTCTACAAAATATTTCAGTAGGTTGACAACAGCCCCATTTCAGTCAAACATGAAATAGTTCCAATGTGTTAAGTGATGATGACAGAAAAGGCAGCACTTCAGAGAGAAAGGTGGGTGTCTGCTGTACTCTAAAGGCAAACAGCTGTTTTGAACTGTGAAAACTATTTAAAGGTTTAGTGTACACCTTGGATTCCTGCTGTCTACATAAGTACAGAGACCTAAATCCACTGCATACTGGGACTATCTGATCAAAGCAGTAGTTAAATCTATCCATGGAAAATCTAAGTAGCCTTTGGAGGCAACTCTTTGAATGCAGATTAGTGATTTCATTGAAGTAGTCAATCAACAGGGCGTTTTCCCCCCCTGTTCCTGGCTGTTAGAATGTCATTGAACAGAGAAAAAGAAAGAGAGAAAGAAAGAAAGAAAGAAAGAAAGAAAGAAAGAGAGAGAGAGAGAGAAAGAAAGAAGAGAAAAGTGTCAAAGAGAAAATGCTTGTATACACATGCACAAATGGACACACACACACACACACACTTGCTCTTCATAAGACTTGATCCCATGAATCTGCTTGAGACTCAAGATCATTTCAGAGGTAGCTACAGGAATGAATCCCACAAAGGGACTAGGTTTAATCATCCAATCTCAGACTGTATTGATTTTGGAACTACTTGCAATGACTATATAAATAAGCCATTTCTTTGCAACTGTATCTGGAGTCGGTCATGAACCCAGAAACCTTCACAACCTAGTCCAAAGTGAATTATGCCCTGCAGAAATAAATTAATAAAACCAACACATCTAGGCTTCTCAACCAACTTATTTTCGCGTTTCAAGAGCTTAAAAATATAAAATCAATAATCATTTAGTCATAAGGGTAAATGAAGCGACAGAACATCAAAGTATACCCTTTAGCCATTCAAGTCATTCTTGGTAATTTATCTCATCAAAAGGCAGGGGTAATAATCCTTTCCACTCTGAGACAAGCCGCCACACAGCTGCTGTATTATCCCAGAGTAAACAAGTTTGGAGAAAATATTAAAAATCGATATCTGTTTCCTTCTATCAGGCCAGATGGCATCCATCATAAATCTGTTTTTTAAAAGAGTTCTTTAACTTGAGCAGACTGTGAAAGACAACTGCATTAACGACAGAAAACTCTGCTCCATTTAATGGGAATTGACAGCTGGATTTCCTTACACTTGCAATTTGAAGGCAATGAGACAATTTTCTGAAAATTAAACAGACGTGCAAAAAAACAATCTGTTACATTTACAGCGCATAGGCACAGGAAGTATGGCCAGGACTGAGGACTCCAAGCAGTCACAGTGGATTTGTAGAATGCATGAGAGCACAAATGGGAAGGGAGGGCTGGTCTGTTACGGGGAAGTTCTTCGCATTGGGCCATTCCAGATTAAAGTGACATTGTGTCTTTCCTCTCAACAGTCCTGTAGGGCTGCGTTTACATAACCTGTAGGCGACATCTTCAAGCTATTTCTTGTGAGTGTCATTGGATATCGTATCTTACAAAGACTAATTCTTAAGAGTATGCAGGTATGCTAGGAAGACAGTTAAAACCCTCTTAACATTTCATTCTCACTCATCCAGCAACCTGCAATATACTGCGCATCCAATAATGCAAACTTCTCAACCTGAAGACTGAAGTGGTACAATCTCAGGGTGATTTTGTCATCTCATTTGATGTTTATGTAGTCACAGATGTACATTTATCAGGAGCCACTTAAGCACAGCCAGGGAGCATAGTCCCTCCCTCCCTCCCCTTCTCCTCCCTTCCCTTTCTGTGCTTATTACAAGCTTTAATAAATTAGTTTATCTGTAAGGTGCTATAAAGCTCCTTTTGCTTTCTTTCTTTCTTGGACTGTTTCTCACTGAACAATTGAATATCTTCCATCTCATAGCTCTTTTTGCCTTCCATTTTGAAAAGGGATAGTCAGCTAAAAGTGTAGTACTCAAGCTGATCTTCCATTATGTAGAAAGTTCATGTTGCCTCCGGTGGCAGATATTAAGGACCAGTTCAGACAGAACCTTGTGTACTACCTGATCTACTCTTCACCCTCAAGGCTAGACTGATATTCTCAGAGGCAGTCCCTGACACTGCCCCTCTTTGAAAATAGGATTTAGCTGTCAATCCATCTGCCTTTTGAATGTTTGGATTTTACCCATTTTCCATTGTCTTTCACTTCAGGCTGTAACCTATCTTGGTTGAATTCTGATGATGATCATTTGCTCTGAAGTTTTTAAAAAATAACATAATTCAGTAGAAGTAAAACCTCCATCAACAGTATTGCATCAGAGCTGAAATTCTAGCTCTAGAGCAGGGGTCGGGAATTATGGTCCTTTTATGACTTGTCGACTTGAACTCCCAGAATTCCTAAGCCAGCCATGGAGTAAGAAAAGGAGTAAGAAAAATGTTTGAAACTTCTTGTATAATGTTTTAATTTGTCAACTTGTACTTACAGTATTTCTGAAAGCTTCTCAAGGCTCTTTTTTCCTCATCAACCTTTTATGGGAAGACTGGTATAAAAATAGAAGAAATAAAGGTCATGATCCATAATATGGTCAATGAGTTCTGCAGATACAGTTCCATCTTATTTTTTCATGTTTATTTTCATTGTTAAAGATACTAGAGAGGGCTGTAAATACTATGAAGAGGTATATAAGTCTAAGTGCAACTGCTACTGCTATTGCTACTGTAACTTTATAGAAAATATTCATTTTTGAATTTTGAAAGAAAACCAAAGTTGTGTTATTTATCATATTTCTACACCATCCATGTCACCTAAAGGACCCAGGACAAATTTCCTTTACAAATAATAAAATTCCATTTTGATTCCTTGATACTTCTCCTCTAATTATGTTGACTCTACACAGTTGTAGTTTATGTTCATTTATCGTGGCCTATCTCATTTATGAACCTTTTATTTTTATTTTTTAGGACTACTACAATAAGTTGTTTCTGAATTATTTGATTGGTTTTTAACAGATTAAAAACATCTCTGAAAATCTTTTTTGTTTTTAAAAAAAACTGTTCAATGATTTAAAAAAAACCTCTCTGTTTTTGTTCATATTGTGACTAGGCTACTCATAATCTGTTTAATCGGGTATTTGGTGCTCTCTAAGCATTCTTGCAGATGTTTCATTATGAAACTAAGAAACATCTTCAGCACTAGTAGGGAGTGGGGTTTGCTCTCGTTTTATATACTAGTGGCTTGCCCTGTCAGTATTGATTGGGAGTGGTCTTGGAGTTTACTTTTAACTTGTTTGTCTGTGTTGGTAGTTGCTTGATTGGAGTATTATTTGCTTCTTGATTGTCAGTCTAATTTTAATATTGATGTTAATCTCTGCTCATCTGAATGTTGATTACTGGTGAGGAGGTGTTTTGGGTTTTTTGTTCCCAAAAGTCCCAAAAAATGCTAGAGAATTATTGGAAGCCTGGTATTTAGACAAATCAGTCATCAACAGGTACATAGAGATAAACAATATCTACATACCTTCAAAAGAGACAATCAAAAAGCTACATTAATAATTCTTTAGGTCTTGGACTTAGTAATGTTTGTTTAAGGCACAGCTAGTGACTGTCAACCACTGAAGATTCAAAGGAGACTCAAAGGAAAAGCATTTGAAGAGATGGGACATCATATGAAAGCATTTTCTATCATGTTTTGTAACTCTGATGTTTAACAAATGAAACAGAATAAGTACCACTATTTGCAACAAGGTAGATAAGAAAAATGGAAATGAATGGAAAGTATTCTGGAGAGAAAACCTTAATTTGATAAAGGATAATATTGATTGTTCTTTTGTATATATATCCAAAAACTACTTATTGCTGTTATCTGAAGAAATTTTTTATTTATCCTGGAGTACATGCTGGACTTCCAAAAGAAACAAGACTTAAAACCAGGTAATGTAGATGCTTTGACTGAAAACCAGAATTCATTATTCATACTCGTAAACATTTGCTTCATTCATTCTTTAGAGCAGGGGTTCTTAACCTTTGTGTGCCATAGACTCCTTTGAGAGTCTAGTGAAATCTGCAGACTTCAGAAACACATATTTAAATGCTTAAAATAAAATATATAGATATATATTTCATTACAAAAGAAACCAACTATGCTCCAAATGCTGCAATCAAAATATTAAAAATAAATATATAATATAGGTATTCCATTATTAAATCAATTAAATTTAAAACAAGACATTACCCTTTTTAGCATATAGCTATTTTAGATAATGAGATGCTGAGCTCATTTTCATATTTACAGAGATCTTTTGTCCTGCCTTTCTTTGTCTTCTACAGCATTAGGCTCTCCAGTTACTCCAGAATAAATATGTATCAAAGTAGTGGTGACAACACCCTCCTAACTTCCTGCTTTAGGATCTTTTTTATGATTGTTTAATGCCAAGATCTTGTTTTATGGCTAACTCTTTCCTCCTCATATTTTTCCCACAACAACAACAACCCTGTGAGGTGGGTTGGGCTGAGAGAGAGTGATTAGCCCAAAGTCATCCACTGATTTTCCTGGCTAGGCTGAGATTAGAACTCAGAGTTTCCTGGTTTCTAGCCTGGTACCTAAACCATGAGACCAAATGGGCAGAAGAAATTCTCTGCATTCAGAATGTATCACACTAGGGAAGATTATTTAATTCTTTCATATTCTAATATTATTAAAGTGAGTATTTTCATGTCTCCATTTAGAGTGATAATCTTACCATCTGGCTAATTGTGGAAAAAATAAATAGAGCTGTAATTATACTAAAATTAAACTAAAATTCAGATTTCCATATTCTACTTACAACATGTACATTCAGATATATTTGTATAGAATTGGACTGTAATATCATTACTCGTTTTGAAATAAGCACTTTTCCCCCTATAGTCTACTACAAGTCAATACACTTTAAATAGTTTACCTTAGAGCGTGCTAAGGTAATGTTAAATAATTTATCAGAAAAGTTTAAATTCAGCCCATGTGTATAGTATAAAGTGTGTGTACAGCTGAGTTGTACCTTTAAAATGGAAAATAAAATATTCATATGGAATCATGAGAAGAAAACAAGGCTTGGTATTTTCTTTTCTTTTTCTTTCCTTTTTCTTCTCTTAGCTATGAACATGGATCCTTTTGCTCCTTCAACATGTGGCATAAACTTTTAACTCAACCAATTTCTGCCGGCACTTATTTTTCTTTATTTGACATTTCCACAAATTACTGATTTTAAATTGTTAAATCCAACAATTCCAACCCCAGAACATTTCCAGCATTATCATGAAATCAATGTTTATATGTAGCATTTAGATTCGCTTAGGGGAAAGAGCATCAGTTCTATGTTTTCTTCCCTCTTTGAAGGAGAATCCAGAAATCCGAAATATAAATAAAGTAAGAAGCAAGTAAGTAACACCGGAGAGTACATTAATTAATTAATTAACTAACCTGAACACACTTGTAAGTGGATCACAAGCTTCCTAACAGATAGGAAACAGCAGGTGCAGCTAGGCAAAAATACATCAGATACCTGTACAATTAGCACAGGAGCACCCCCAGGACTGTGTGCTCTCACCACTTCTCTCTATACACCAATGACTGCATCCAAAACGATCCATCTGTTAAACTACTGAAGTTTGCAGATGGTACAACAGTGATCGGTCTCATTCGAGACAATGATGAAACTGCATACAGATAGGAGGTTGAACAACTAGCCTTGTGGTGCAACCGGAACAATCTGGAACTGAACACACTCAAAACTGTAGAAATGGTGG